>OZ020508.1:102082266-102302266 GCA_963971375.1 Platycheirus rosarum
TACCTTATTTTTGTACCTAAACTTTAAAACGTGACAGCAAAAGATGTTCAAAATGATGCAATATAGGCATATACCATATTTCCGTAACCTAAATAAATTAAACGCCTCCTTCACCCTCTTAATGCGATACTCACTTATAATTTTCCCTTGGTACAACATGCCTCTTCATTCTCTTACATTCCACAAGTTGTGGAAATTAGTTCTGCCTCAGCTCTATAGAGGGTCTAAACAAAAAATCTCCATATGATAGTACTATAGATTTTATATACAAAGGGGATGCATAACAAACAGGGTGGTTGTCTTGGCTAAGAAGTGCTCCTAAGGCGTCCGTTGTCAAAATAAACTGCTTATTAAAATCGGGGTTTCTAAGGATTGGGTCAGAAGTTAATAAAGTGTTAAGAGTATTAAAGGATTTTAAATATTGCGGATCGGATGTTTTTAGTTTTTCGTCTTTTTAAATACTTAATCATAGGGTGTGCTACTTTAGCGTAGTCCCTTATAAATTTTCGGTAGTAACCGGTAATGCCAAGAAATTGTCTTATTCCTTTTACTGAATTTGGTAGTTTCATTTCGGTTATTGTTTTTATTTTATTTTTGTTTGGTTTTATACCGTTTTGAAAAATTACATGCCCCAAGTATTCAGCTGATATATCTCCGAAGTGACATTTGTTAATTTGAATTTTCAACTCACTGTCCTTAAGTTTTTGAAATTTTTTCGGAGCGATTGTAAATGTTCCTCGAAACTTGTAGAGAACACTAGGATATCATCCAAGTAAACAACACAAATCTTATTTATGTATTCTCTAAGGACATTGTTCATCAGCCTCTGAAAAGTGGCTGGAGCGTTTTTAAGGCCAAACGGCATCCTAAGAAACTCGTAATGTCCACTTTTGGTAGAAAAAGCGGTTTTCGATCTGTCACGAGGATCCACTTCTATTTGGTGAAAACCCTTGACGAGGTCAATCGTAGAAAAATAATTACATTTTCCTAATTTTTCAAATAAATCGCCAATGTTAGGCATAAGAAATCTGTCTTCTACCGTTTGTGTGTTCAACTTTCTGTAGTCTATAACAACTCGCCATTATTTTTTTCCATCTTTATCGTCTTTTTTGGGTACAACCCATATTGGCGAATTATAAGGACTACAACTAGGAACAATAATCTTTTGCCTCAACATTTCGGATATTTGACGATCGACTTCATCGGAGTGAATCTCTGGGTAGCGATAAAGTTTGCTATAGATTGGGATATCATTATTGGTTATAATTCGGTGACGTATTTCGTTAGTGAAAGATAAAATGTCTCCCTCTTTATAGATAAGGGATTTAAAAGATTTAATCAGTGATTTTAATTTTATGATATCAGGATTAGTTAAGTGAGTTGCAAAAAGGCTGTCATCAATTTCTGATGAGTTTGATTCGCTAAAAAATAAACTTATCACATCCTTGTTTTGGTCAACATAATTTGAGTAGTTTTCTTCTTCTTCGTTAAAGTACAATTTTATTGTTGCTTTGTTAGTTTAAAGAGACCTAGTTGGAAAGTTAATAATGGCGTTTAAACCAAGAAGGATATTATTACCAATTAATCCATCGAAACGGTTATGGAATTGGTATTCCAGAAAGTTAACGAAATAATCACTTTCCTTAAATTCCTCAAATAGGGGAATCCTATATTCTATGTTTGCTTGGACCTTTCGATCGAGCACTTTTAAAATATGGTTTCTAGTATGCACCTGCCATTTTGGATTGCAAATATTCTTATTGACGATGCTCAACTCGGCACCGCAGTCAATTATAAATCTTAAGGGTCTAATATGATTTTGTATAACTATATAGGGTAGTCTCTTGGGCGAATTGCTGACAAATTTTGGTTTTGGTTAACGTTTTGGCTGTTTAATGATTGTGTTTGGTTGGCTTCATTTAAAGAAACGTCCATGGGTTCATAACCATTATTACTATTTGACTGTCCGCTTCTATTTGACCTTCGGGTTTGACTACTTCGTCCATTAGTTACTTGTTGTGAGGAATTATTGTTTCTAAAATTGTTTTGCCTATTTTCACTTCTTGGGTTAAAATATGATGAGTTGTTATATTGTCTATTTCCTCTATTTTCATCGGTTGTTGGGTAGGTAGTTGCTGAATTACTATTGTATCTAAAATTTGAATTGTGGTTGTTTCTAAAAGAAGGCATATTATTTCGCTGGTACGAATTAAAACTTGAATTCCTATTGGTTTGCCTAAAATATTGACTTGAATCTGACGAATTGGGACTGAAATTTTAATGGTTGATTTCGGTTATAACTTTATAGGCTTCGAAAAGTGTTTGAGGGTTTCGGCTAAAAACTATTGATTTTGTAGGTTGTCTTTAAAAGCTTCAAGAGCTATTCTTTTATTTGAAGTTATTATTCCATCATCATACTGATCACCTTTTAAAAGGAAAGAATTATTGAGTCTACTTAATAAATTGTTTATTTTTTTGTAAAAATCTTCGATACTAGTTTGTACCCTAGCTGTTCTAATAACATCTAGTAACTTGTTGGCAGAAAGTTTTTCTGAAAGATTAGTTTTTAAAATATCTCGCATTTGTGTCCAATCTTCTAACCTTCCATGCTCAAGTTGTGCTTTCCCCACAATCCTATCTCTGATATAGCCTAGAAGGAGTATTTGTGTGTTTGCGTCAAATGTTGCTACGATGTGTGAAAGTAGATCTACCCTATCCAGAAAATCAAATAATAAACTCCGTTAAATTCTGGTAATTTATTTATTAAGCTTAAAAATATCTTAAATCTTCAGCGGAATTTATTGTTTCCATTTTTTTAATAGTGGTATTACTCACTGATGAATTGATGATGAATTTTCTTGAGGTGGTCACTTCTTCTTCCTTGGTTTGTATTTTTGAATGGATGTAGTTATTAAGTTTGTTGCTTTAATTTTTTTTTTATTATTTAGGTATACGTAAACAAGTTGTTTAAGTTGTTATGTTTTATAACAGTTTCTTAGAAATTTATTTTTCTATCGCTTGGTTTGATATCTTGATGTTTTCTAACTTGCTAACTTATTTTCGATATTTATAACACTTTATATAACACTTTCCTTTTACATTGATTTTGTTTCTGTTTGTATCAAACAATGTATCCTTATACAAGTTTGATGTTTTTAAGCTAACTTATTTGCGATATTTATAACACTTTGTTCCTTTTACATTGATTTTGTTTCTGTTTGTATCAAACAATGTATCCTTATACAAGTTTGATGTTTTCGAGCTAACTTATTTTGTTCAACCGAACTTTGTATGAGAGCGTGTGTAACGGGTTGGTTGTTTTCGAACTATAAATGAATTTTTGTTACAGTTACTTCTTTATCATAACAGTTTTATTCTTTAAAGTTTTTTTTTCTCTGGTCTTTAAGATCAGTCTGTAATTAGGTAAAATTTTAATCGAGAATTGTTTTCTTTTAAATCAAATTTAAAAAGCACATTTGGTAGATCGACCTTATTTCAGGTTTTTCTCATTTTTAATAAAACCCGTTGTTTTTTTTTCTTTTAACCGACTGCGCCAGTAAAGTTTATGTTTATTCTTTATTTAATAAAACACCTTTTTTATTTTAATAATTGTTGCGAGGCAAGAGGAGCGGAGGGATAGTCGGAACGGTGAAAGGGTAGAAAAAAAGGAATGGTAGGAAATTGAGGAAGGAAATGTTTGGAAAAGGTAGGTGGACTGTCAAGTTCCGAGGACGTGGCCTGCTTGCGATGCACGGCGTTAGCTCGTCGGATGGGGGGGGGATCTTGTCCCCGAAACTTAACCTCGCCTGCAGACAAAAACATAAATCAGGCCAAAGGAAAGGGACTTGGAGGGGAACAAACACCAGGATAGTGAAAAACGGACGGACTATTATCGACCCAAGGGCACTGCGGAAGTTGTTGCAGTGGGCCATTACCCTCCCAACCGTAGGAATCTGCGGCCATATATTTAGATTCCCCCAAAACGGTCAACACCACGTTCCGGTCACTTCATCTTCACTCAAAGGATTTGGCTACCAGCTACACCCCTGAAAAGTATTCTTTAAATAATCATGATTTCGTTCATCGAAATCAAAACAAACATCAAAAATTTTAACCAAGATGGCGTGAAATGTTGTTTTATTGAAACCATGAATAGCAAAAGGTCAGAAAGGTATATACAAAAATTATTAATCACAAAAACATGTCAAAAATAAATTTAATTTTAATTTTAGCTTTTAAATTTAATATGACACAAAACAAAAATAACAAAATCTGAAAAAAGCAAAAAGAATGTGAAGGCGAGATATTTCCTAACGAAACGATCGAAAAATTATTACAACACCCTTTTTGGTGCTTGGCAAATAATGAAAATTGCGTATAAATATCCCTGCCTGCATGGAGCTCCTTGAAGGCGGTTCTAATTTTTTTTTATAAAGGGTAACACTAAACGTGACGCCTAGACCAAAGGAAAAAATATTACCTCGTTCACTTACAGATTGTAATTAAAAATTATTAATAGGTATCAAATTAGATAAATTAAACTTCAACGCTCATCAAATTTTAACAAATAGGATATGAATCATAAAACAAGTAATTTAACAAACTAATATTTAAATATCTATTGACTGAAAGTTATTTCCGGAGATAATTGTTTCTTCTTCAATACTTTAACGCGATTTTTTTTTAACACTTTTCGGCCAATTTAAACTGGTAAATTAGGTGAAAGTATCTTCTTTTTATTTCCTTCTAGGAATTGAATGATTGAAAACTTTATGCCTTGATACATGTGACTTCCGACTTAACGATTCTTTTTATTTTATACTTTTTCAGGTACTCACGTTGAAACTGGAGGATTAAAATTTATGGTTTGATACCTTAGAGGTTAAACTTGCACCTGAGGTACGTATTGGAACACCTCGCGCGTTACTCCACACTTTGCTGGGTATCTGACCAATTCACGGGTCTTCTTCGTGTATAGTCGTATATGGCTAGATGGTATCCGCGTTTATTGGCTTGGGAGCTGGGGCAGATAAAACGCCTTCAAATTGAGGTTGTATTCACCAGTCAAAGAACATCAAGCGAGCACCCGGACAGGAATCAATAAGAACGGGATTCAATAAAAATGATGTGGCGGCCCAGCGCGCTGCTGCCAACTGGGTCCGCCAGGAAGTCACTTATTTTAGATTCGTAACCTATACGTATATAAAAATGTCTCTCTTAGCACAGATCTTTCAATAAAAAAATTCTTTAAAACTTACCCAGAATTGTTGTTTGTATATATTTAATTAATTTTGTATAGGATCAACTCACGCTATTTCTATCCCAACAGTTTGAAGTCCTAGCGAACAAAAAAAAGGTACTTTAGGACAAAGGGAAATATACCAAAGTTCGAACTACGCACCAGTAAGTATTTTTGTTTTAAATTTACACCAAAGAACTTTTAGCACCAACGGACTATTCGCGATGGTTGATGGATTTTAAATAAGATGTTTGGGTATATGCATCAACGGCTATTCGACAAATCAATTCTGACATTGAATTATATTACTTGAATGTCATACGGGACTGGTAGAGGAATCATACCACCGTTTTTTTTTCTATTATTTGCATTTTTGACTCCTACTGTATATTCGTATCGTCCGATCATACAACATAAATTCCTATTCACCTGTCAAAGTAGTAGTAATTCTTCTTCCCCCTCCAATCATTGCTTAGTTTGACATTCCGAAAATAATGTCTCCATTTTGTCCGTTCGTTTATTCTATTTCCAGTTCGACTACTAGATGTCGCTAAACAATTTAATCTATCTTATAGAGGGCGCTACCAAATCTTAAGGCTCGGTTTCCACTATATCCAAGTTCGAGGAAAATTATTAAATTGAATAAACTGGTTGAGTCCAGCGAGTAAGCATAATCAGGTAGTTTTGGCGCCCGCAACAAAATTCGTGCTTTTAATGGATATACTCCATTCAAAGGACGAAGAAAAAGGTCGCCCTTAGTGTACTTATAAGTTTGAATGTACCAAATAATTTTTTTTTTTTTTCTTCAGCACCATTTCATGGACAGTCGGCTGACTTATATTTCCTTTCATCAGATAATCTCTATTCGAATCCTATTTACTTTTATTTAGTCTCTGTGGTGTGAACGTGGCCTAAGTATAACTTTTAACTTTCATTAATGCCAAATATCTACAATCAGCCCCATTGTACCAGTACATAAAAATCTACTATCGTCAATTGTTCTGATTTAGCATCCATTGTGTTCAAGGGTTAAATGTCTTACAACTAGCCCTTAACATTTCCCTAAAAATTTCCCATTACCTATTGTATTCTAAACTGGAACTGGAATGCGATCATCTGTCACTTGCATTGTGTAATTATTTTTCATTCATTCTTTCTCATTTCATTTATCCTCTAGACACCGACGAAGATCATTGAATTAAGTAAGTAACTATTTCTAATTTAATTATTTTTAAACATTCCTTGTTCTTGTTTGTATTTTGGCTATTATATATTTATCTGTTTTAATTTTATGATTTTTCTGTTCCGTTGTCTAGATTTAACCTTACTTGAAAAAGCTTAATTTTATGAGCAGGTGGCCATTCCTACCAAGAAAAGAAAGAACACCATACAATTATCATCGTGGTGAGTTACCCACGCTATATAAGCCGGGCTATAAAGGTAGTGGAGCCTGGACCGTTATCTTTTGTACGGTTATGTGAACCGCGTCCCCAGGATTATACGGAGACGAACGGAGTAATAATTTCCGCGAGTCGATGGTAAACTTACGAGCAGCACAGTTACTGACGCTTTGGGTACAGCAACCATCACGATTCCTACAAGTTACAAGAGGTCTTCTTTGGTTGCTAACGGAGATTCCCTACTCTATAGGCTTACGTTGACTGATTCACATCATCGCCCCTCTGAATAAGCTGTGGTGCCCTCTTATATGAATGTTTTGTTTGGTAAAAACCAACAAAATAGATTTAATATACTTATCTTACTTATTTAGTTTGTGTTTTTAACTTTCTTCTAGAGTAATTCGTTTTCTCTGGGTCATCATATCAGTCCATTTAGCATAATCGGAACACTAAGAAGAAGAATCCAGAATCCCGATCCCCAACATTAACGATCGGATTTCCATCATCAAGAATCGAATTTTGGACAAAAAAAAAGTCATTGAACCACCTATGATGCAGGTATCTAACTACTTTTAATTTCCTACCAATCAATTTTATTCATTATTTCTTTACTTTTATTGTTTCACTGTTTCCAGATTAATTATATATTTTTCATCTTTGAACCAGCTATTAGTAAATCAGTCAAGATCAAATGGTTTGCGTGTTATATTGGTTCATTGGATTATCGGAATCGTAACCCGTTGGTATGACCAAGGTCATTGACCCCGACGTAGGTATCAACAGCTGTTTCTCTTTGACACGAGGAAACGGGTGAGTCGGTTTAACTTTTAGCTTGTGGTCATGAAAGACATTAGCGTAGATTTAAGGTTCAAGACAAGTTAGAAAATATATATACACAAAAATAAATAATTAAATAAACACAGTTTAGTAGGAACTAAGCAATTTCATATTTTATATATATCACAGATTAGGAATTACAACTAAAATATCCCAGATCGTATTGATATTAAATTTATTTCTCCGTTTTACTCAAGAGTTTGCTCAGGTACGTTATTTATCACAAATTTATCAGCGATTCAATTTAAAAGCTCATTTGTTAAAACTGAATGAAGATGGATTCAGGGTTTCGTTCAGAATTCTATGAATTTATTTTGTTATATTTTGCATGTTACCTCAATCGAATTGTTTATTTGACCGTAAAGATCATAAGTAGATATAAATAAATAAATAAGTACATAGACAATAAGTTAACATTTAAGACAATTAAGCGTGCAAAAATAAAATAAATAACAAAAATAATTTAAACTGAAACAAAACTTTTTTTTTTTTCACTGGAATGGTAGTAGGTACTGTGTGAGCATTTAATATAAAATTAAAGTGAGTTCATTCAAAGCCTAAATCAGGTACTGTGTGATGATATTTTTGAATCTAGATAAACAATTTTTAAAGAGTGGTTTTACAAAACAATATTTACTAATCAGGTACGATGTGAATTTTTATTGGCTGTTGCTGGGTACATTCCGGAGCGTTTAATGAAGTCAAATAAATATTTTAATAATTTTGAAAGCTGCATATCGGACTTTATTTGGATCTACATACGTTATGAATATGGGTAGAAAATTGAAATTATTTTTCAAACATTTTTTTTTTCTGAAATTAATTCGGTAGGTAAATACATACCATGCTTTGGCTTTGATTCCCATGGAAATTATTTCGGTTATTGCTTTAAATCTTTCGCGTGGAACACTCCGATTTTATTTCCGTTCAGATTCTCAACTTCATACATTTGGTTGCCAATTTGTTTAATTATACGGCATTTAACGTATTTGGGGCACAGTTTGGCCGACAAGTTTTTCGAAGCATCGCTTAGTATAAAGTTTTTTCGGAATACTTCCTGTCCGGGTAAGAATCTTACCTTCCGTGTTCGAATGTTGTAAGCTTTCGCAGATCTTTCATTTGATTTTATGATATTTTCTCGTATACGTTTTCGAATGCACTCCAATCGATCGCGCCGTGGAAGAATCAATAATTCGCTGTCGTCAATCGCATTTAATTTTTGCGCCAGTTCATAACTTCTACCGTGCATAATCATGTTGTTACCAAACAACGAAAAGTATGGGGATACCCCGGTAGAGCTATGAACGGAGCTACGTAGGGCACAAGCGATATCACTAAGGTGATAATCCCACTCGCGCTGATCAGTTTTAAGATAGGAACGTATTGCTGCCAACAAGGTGCGGTTAACTCTCTCGGACGCGTTCGATTGGGGTGCATAATTCGCCGTTCTAAAATGTTGAATTCTATATTTTTGTAGGAGATTTTGAAATTCCTTAGCAAGGAACTGCTTTCCATTATCCGAATGGATAATTCGAGGAACACCGAACATATTAAACACCTCATGGTGCAGGAATTTTATAACACTATTAGTGTTAGCGTTTTTCAAAGCTTTTAAGAGCACAAACTTTGACAAATGATCCAATACAACAAAAACGTAGGCATTCCCTGATTTTGACCTGGGATATGGACCCAAAAAATCAATATATAGTTTTTCGAACGGACGATTGGAACAATATGATTGGACAATAGGTGGACGAGATATTTGGTTTGAGGCTTTGCACTCTTTACATACCGAACAGTTAGACACATATTCTCGTATTTGAACGGTCATGTTTGGCCAATGGAAGTTTTGCCGAATTCTAAAAAGCGTTTTAGCAACTCCGCCGTGAGCTACTTTGGGTGGATTATGGGCCCTTTTAATGAGTTCTTCGGTTAAGCCTGAAGGAACCCAAAGAAGCCAAGCATGCTCTTGCATAACTTCTTCGCCTGTACTACTTCTAAATGCGCGTTTATACACAAATTCATCTTCTACCTTAAGATCCGGAAGATCATCAGTATGCTTTCGAATCGCTTCTATCAAGCTTAAGTATTCGTCGGATTGAAATTCGGGAGAGTTTAAGTCAATTAAGGGTGCTATTTCTTCTAAGTCCAAAGAATCCGCATGCATCCGAGAAAGAGTGTCTGGAACGACATTCAGGCTGCCCTTTCGATGCTGTATGTCGAAGGCATACGATTGGAGCTTCAGACTCCACCTAGCGAGCTTACCACTGAGATCTTTCATGCTCATCAGCCACTTGAGGCTGGCGTGGTCGGTGATTACTGTGAAATCCATGCCTTCGACATACGGCCTGAATTTCTGCACAGCCATCACCGCTGCCATGCACTCCTTCTCGGTCACGCTGTAATTCCTCTGGCTCTTATTAAATTTTTGGGAAAAGAAAGAAATAGGGACTTCTTCGTCATTAGCGTTCTTTTGGAATAATACTGCTCCGATGCCCGCATCTGAAGCATCACACTGGATGTAGAATTTCTTTGAAAAATCAGGATGGGAAAGTACAGGGGCGGAAGTTAACGTTACCTTAAGATTCTCGAATGCTCTCAGTGCCTCTTCGGTCATTTTGAATTTTTCGTTCCGCTTCTTTAACAGATCCGTCAGGGGAGAAGTCAGGGTCGAAAAGTCTTTAATGAATTTCCGATACCACCCTGCTAAACCAAGTAGTCGCCGAACCTGCCTTGGAGTTTTGGGGACTGGGAAGTCGACTATGGCTTCCACCTTAGCAGGGTCAGTTTTAAGCTTCCCACCACCGACAATGAACCCCAAATACTTCAACTCTTTAAAACAAAACTTGGATTTGTTCATGTTGACGGTGAGATTAGCCTTGCCTAAGCAATCGGCTACTTCGCTTAGCAGAGCGATATGCGTCTCGAAATCGGGCGCCATGATAAGCAAATCGTCCAGATAGACAAAGACACGATCCCTAAGTCGTGCAGGAATCACCTTGTCCATCAACTGGCATAATCTTTGAGCTGCATTACATAGCCCAAAAGGCATGACAGTGAACTGGTACAAACGTTTCCCCGGTACCGCAAAGGCAGTCTTTTCCCTACTCCGTTTCTCCAGCGGTATTTGCCAGAACGCTTCTTTAAGATCAATGCTACTTATGAAAAAAGTATCTGGTAGTCGGCTGAGAAGCCCGTCGATATGGGGGAGAGGGTTAGCATTTTTCTTCGTCAGTGAGTTCAACTTGCGGGAATCCAGACAAAGTCGGTTCTTGCCTGGTTTTCGCAAGAGAACCACTGGCGAAGACCATGGGCTTTCACTCTCCTCGATAACGCCGAGGCTTAACATTCGTTTTAGCTCTTCATCCAAAATGGTTTGTACCGCTGGGGAAACAGGGTAGTGACGCTGTTTCACAGGGAGTGCATCTCCGGTATCTATCACGTGCTCCATGAGCGTCGTCTTTCCAAGACCGTCTCGGTCAAAACACCGAAATTTCTGCCTGACTGCATCCAGTCTGGCCTGTTGCTCAGAGTTCAACTGATGAGCGTTTGAGATATCTGCAGGTTCATCAGTTAACGCTATTAATGCACTTATGACGTTTGGTGCTAGTTGGAATTTTTTCCAGAAATCTATTCCTAGATATATTTCTTGGTCTAGATTAGGAACAAGGTAAAACATAATCATCTCTTCTTTATCTTTATACTGTACTTTCACTCGGACTTTACCAACAATCGATTGACTCTTACCATCCGCCGTTTTAACTCCCGAACAAAAAGTAATGATTGGGATTTTAAGTTCTTCTATAAATTTCATGCAATCTTTTCCGAGAATACTGATGCTCGCACCGCTATCAAGTAATCCTCGGAGTTCTTTATTCCCTACTTTTATCTGAGCGTATGGTCTGGGGTCGGAAGACAAATCAATGATACTGGAAGCAATACGGTTTTTAACGTCCCTTCTGGTTTTAAATCTTTCTCTAGCTTTAAGTATCTTTTTAGATGGTGAATAATTACTATTGCTGTTAAAAATCCTACCTCTAGCCCGATAATATTCTTCAATCCTGACATGTAATGGTTTAATTTGAAAATAATGTTGCTTACTTATTATTTTTGTATTTAGATCTTCACTTACTACTTTTTTTAAAATTTTGATTTCTTGGTTGCCCTCTACCACTGGAGGACGTTCTAAAACTTTGTTGGGCGTATTTATTTCTAATTTAAGGGTTACTGGGGTTTCTGCGACGGGTTTGAACGCGAATCCCCCGAAGTTTTCGCGTTCAACGATCGGTTTCCCGGGTTGCATCGCTTACAATGTGGCGTTTTTACTTCCTCCAGTCCACACTTGAAACAAAATAAATTACGTAACTCGGACTCACATTCAAAGTAAGTGTGGCCTTGTTCCTTACAATTCCAGCACACCAAACTTGAAGTATCAGCAACTTTCCGAGGGAGAACTTTCGATCTAGCCCCTCCAAACTGGAAGGCAGCTAATTGTTCATCAGGAGACTGATACTGGTCTTCGAATTCCAGTTCATTGGCCTTATACTTAACATGAGGTTTTTGAAAGTTTGAGAATCCTCGTTCTGTCCTCGGAAATGCTGCTTCCACCTCCTTGCAGGCGTTCCTCAGCTGATCCAAGGAATAGATTGGCATAGGATATACCAACTTCACAACCCTCTCGTTCAGGTTTTTCTTCAGGATTTTAACCAACTCCATTTGCGGAATAGGTATTCGTAATTGCGACTTTATCTTATTTACCGCAGCCAAAAAATCATCGACACTTTCTGAAAAACTCTGTTTCCGATCCATAATATCACGCATTATGTCATAGTCGGACCGGTGGTTTTTAAATTGACGCCATAGCGCATCTCTCAGCATCGGCCAGTCGGGCCGGTAATTGTTTCGCTGAAACTGCCAGAACCAATCTTGAGCGTTGCCTCCTAGCAAGAGATGGAAATCTCGCAGTATTTCGGCCCACGGGCAACCATATTGGCTCTGAAGAGTTTCGAGCCGAAACACAAAATCTTCAACTGTCAGTGACTCGGGTTTACCTTCAAATTTCAAACCCCATTTGTTTATTTTTATAGGAGCTTTAAATCCAGAATTCCACAAGTGAGGTGGGAACGACGTTTGGTTGTTATAAGGAACTTGTGGAAACGGAGTATTTCTTGGCGGACCGTGAAGGTCATCGGGGAAACCGTCAGGTTGGTCCATTCTTTCCTGACTTCGCCTAAATGGTTCTTGGGACCTTCTTCGTGGTTGTCCAGTCGGAACAAAGGCACTTCGTCTCGGATCAGACCGAGGTCGCTGCAATGTTGGTGGCTGATCTGATGGTGGAACGTTGTATAATGGTACTGAATGTCTAGATAGTGGTTCATTAACAGACGGAGTAGGCTGTCTCAGATTCAATTCTCGGAGGAATCCTCCGAGTTGATGTTGGATCTCATTCTTGAGAGTATTGGTAACTTCGGTTTGTACTGAATTTTTGTAAGAGGACATAGCATCTACAATGGCTAAGTTAATAAAGGCTTTTAGGTCTTCCGAAACAATTCTCTTTTCGGTTCTTTGGATAGGAGGAATATCGAAACTTTCACGTTGATTTGGTTGTGCCGCTGCACTATTTTCGGTTCTATGGATAGGAGGAGGTCTTTGTGCTATGGTCTCGAGGATATCTCTCCAACCAGTTCCGTTGCGCCAATTTGCACTAGTTGGTCTAGGGAAAGGTATCCCAGCTGTATTATGTATAACTGTTTCATTAGGAGTATTGAAACCTTCGCCTTGATTTGGTAACACCCTCGCACCTGAACCGCTTAAGTTACTAAATGATGGAGGAGAAATTGAATCGATGGAGCTAACTGGTGGATTATTATTTTGTGGAATAGTAGAAGAAGTGGGTAAATTGGACGTGGATCGGACGTGTCTATCAGAAATGAGAGGAGAATGCATTACCCGATGCCTCTCCGTACTGTCCAAATTCTGACTTGCTGATCTGGTTAGTCGGACATTATCGTTCACATTGGATTCTCTAACCATCCTATTAACTTGTTCCTCTTCGTCTCTACCGGTAGGATACATGTTTAAGGTATTTTATTTAGTTGGATTTGTGCCCTTAGAAAAATCTGTGCCAGAAAGCAATTAATATATATAAGGTTATTTCCTTACTTTCTTAGTAGACAACGAATAATTTTTCGTTTCAAAACGAATAAACTCAAAAAAAATATACAAAAATATAAAGGTTATGAAACAAAAGTAAACGTAGGAAATTTGTAGTTTATAATAAAAAAAAGTAATATATATCTTAACAAAAAAATATTTTTGATTGTTTGTTTTTATAAGGGTTTGTTTGTTTTACGAGAAAAATTAATTTTGAAAAACTTCTATTTTTCAGAATGTAATTATCAACGGGTTTAGTTTGTTTGTTTTTTCATTAGCATACGGGGTGCTACAGGTAGCTTCTTTAGTGGTTTCTTTGCGTCATGTTGCGACCTTACTTGTGGTATCTTTGAAATATAAGACTGCAGACGGACAAATCCCTTGAAGTGATCAGATAGGAGGATTGACAAAAAGTAGTGAAATAACTAACGAAATTCATTTGTTTTTTTTTTATCCTCACCGTTCCGCTATTCTAGTCCGTCTCTCAGGACTTTGCTAGAAGTCTTGAACAGTGAAGTAAATAAAACAAAAGAAAAAGCAAAAAGTAAGTTGAACGGTGCATCGATGTTGACAACGCGTCAAACATGGTCACTAAGTCCAAATCGAAACTAAGCATGAGTAGACAAAATAGGAAATAAACTGAAAATTTTGATTGAAAAGTAAAAAAAAACTGGGATTAGGAATAAGGGTAAAACGATACATGAGAGTGACTGTTGTTGTTGCAAACCTGCGGAATTCGTCGCAATTCATCTAGTATGTCAATGACCTTCTAAATAAAGACTTACGAATCCTCAAATTTGCAACCAGTCCCGCTGAGAAAAAGAAAAAATGCAATTCCTAACCGCCATTGCAGGGAATTTTCAGTAATTCGTCGCAATTCAAAAAATTTGTCCAAGACTTTTTTAATGAAGTCTTACGAATACTAAAAGTTCACCAGAACTTCGGATTAAGAAAGCGAAAAACACACATTAACCACAGTCGCTGTGAGTTTTCAAAACCTCGTCGCGATACGTCTAGGCCTGTCTAAGACTTTCCTGAAGCAGACTTACGAGTTTTGAAAATTCACAGTAAGTTTGGTTTAACATTCACAAATACGAATCCTACGAAAAATCTTGGCTGAAAAGCTAGGACTTCGGCAAAACGTTGGGCGCCATTTTGTTGGGAGGCAAGAGGAGCGGAGGGATAGTCGGAACGGTGAAAGGGTAGAAAAAAAGGAATGGTAGGAAATTGAGGAAGGAAATGTTTGGAAAAGGTAGGTGGACTGTCAAGTTCCGAGGACGTGGCCTGCTTGCGATGCACGGCGTTAGCTCGTCGGATGGGGGGGGGATCTTGTCCCCGAAACTTAACCTCGCCTGCAGACAAAAACATAAATCAGGCCAAAGGAAAGGGACTTGGAGGGGAACAAACACCAGGATAGTGAAAAACGGACGGACTATTATCGACCCAAGGGCACTGCGGAAGTTGTTGCAGTGGGCCATTACCCTCCCAACCGTAGGAATCTGCGGCCATATATTTAGATTCCCCCAAAACGGTCAACACCACGTTCCGGTCACTTCATCTTCACTCAAAGGATTTGGCTACCAGCTACACCCCTGAAAAGTATTCTTTAAATAATCATGATTTCGTTCATCGAAATCAAAACAAACATCAAAAATTTTAACCAAGATGGCGTGAAATGTTGTTTTATTGAAACCATGAATAGCAAAAGGTCAGAAAGGTATATACAAAAATTATTAATCACAAAAACATGTCAAAAATAAATTTAATTTTAATTTTAGCTTTTAAATTTAATATGACACAAAACAAAAATAACAAAATCTGAAAAAAGCAAAAAGAATGTGAAGGCGAGATATTTCCTAACGAAACGATCGAAAAATTATTACAACACCCTTTTTGGTGCTTGGCAAATAATGAAAATTGCGTATAAATATCCCTGCCTGCATGGAGCTCCTTGAAGGCGGTTCTAATTTTTTTTTATAAAGGGTAACACTAAACGTGACGCCTAGACCAAAGGAAAAAATATTACCTCGTTCACTTACAGATTGTAATTAAAAATTATTAATAGGTATCAAATTAGATAAATTAAACTTCAACGCTCATCAAATTTTAACAAATAGGATATGAATCATAAAACAAGTAATTTAACAAACTAATATTTAAATATCTATTGACTGAAAGTTATTTCCGGAGATAATTGTTTCTTCTTCAATACTTTAACGCGATTTTTTTTTAACACTTTTCGGCCAATTTAAACTGGTAAATTAGGTGAAAGTATCTTCTTTTTATTTCCTTCTAGGAATTGAATGATTGAAAACTTTATGCCTTGATACATGTGACTTCCGACTTAACGATTCTTTTTATTTTATACTTTTTCAGGTACTCACGTTGAAACTGGAGGATTAAAATTTATGGTTTGATACCTTAGAGGTTAAACTTGCACCTGAGGTACGTATTGGAACACCTCGCGCGTTACTCCACACTTTGCTGGGTATCTGACCAATTCACGGGTCTTCTTCGTGTATAGTCGTATATGGCTAGATGGTATCCGCGTTTATTGGCTTGGGAGCTGGGGCAGATAAAACGCCTTCAAATTGAGGTTGTATTCACCAGTCAAAGAACATCAAGCGAGCACCCGGACAGGAATCAATAAGAACGGGATTCAATAAAAATGATGTGGCGGCCCAGCGCGCTGCTGCCAACTGGGTCCGCCAGGAAGTCACTTATTTTAGATTCGTAACCTATACGTATATAAAAATGTCTCTCTTAGCACAGATCTTTCAATAAAAAAATTCTTTAAAACTTACCCAGAATTGTTGTTTGTATATATTTAATTAATTTTGTATAGGATCAACTCACGCTATTTCTATCCCAACAGTTTGAAGTCCTAGCGAACAAAAAAAAGGTACTTTAGGACAAAGGGAAATATACCAAAGTTCGAACTACGCACCAGTAAGTATTTTTGTTTTAAATTTACACCAAAGAACTTTTAGCACCAACGGACTATTCGCGATGGTTGATGGATTTTAAATAAGATGTTTGGGTATATGCATCAACGGCTATTCGACAAATCAATTCTGACATTGAATTATATTACTTGAATGTCATACGGGACTGGTAGAGGAATCATACCACCGTTTTTTTTTCTATTATTTGCATTTTTGACTCCTACTGTATATTCGTATCGTCCGATCATACAACATAAATTCCTATTCACCTGTCAAAGTAGTAGTAATTCTTCTTCCCCCTCCAATCATTGCTTAGTTTGACATTCCGAAAATAATGTCTCCATTTTGTCCGTTCGTTTATTCTATTTCCAGTTCGACTACTAGATGTCGCTAAACAATTTAATCTATCTTATAGAGGGCGCTACCAAATCTTAAGGCTCGGTTTCCACTATATCCAAGTTCGAGGAAAATTATTAAATTGAATAAACTGGTTGAGTCCAGCGAGTAAGCATAATCAGGTAGTTTTGGCGCCCGCAACATAATATAATACAGTTTATTTTACTTCTTTATTTAATAAAACACCTTTTATTGTTAATATTTATTTTATGACACAATTTTCAACATTTGACTTGTTTTCTTGATGCACCCTCAAAAACTGACTCTTAAAAAAAACAAAACAGCAATGAATAAGCTTAAGATTAGCATAATCCCATCTCTCCAGCTTTATCTCCAATCAGATAAAGCTGGAAAAAGAATTAACAAAATTAATACCACACTATTGACACGATTGGTGTTTGCGCTGCAACCTGCAAACAACAATAGTGCCTAGAGCTTATCTTTGCCTAGGTGGCTTTCCAGTGCATAAGTAAATTTTATCATAGCCCTAAGCCCAAGATTAACGTAATACGATCTCTCCAACGTTATCTCCAGTGAGAGATAACGTTGGAAAGAGAATTAAACAAACTGCACGATTGGTGTTTGTCAATGTGTATTTCTAGTGCAATAGCACATTTTATTATGTCACAATATACAATGCTACAGGTAAATAAAAGGAAAAAAAACGGCAAAGGTGGAAAAACGGAAAAATCGACTTTTCGACGTTCCAACGATTTGCCCGTTGGAAAGAGGTTTTATAAATCGAACCTTTGTCGTTAAGAGAAGACCTATCGAATAGGAATTACTTGGCAGTTTATAATGGTAAGATTTCTTTTGCGTTTTGTGTTTTTTTTTTTAATCAAGTTGCCTCTAGGTGTTCATCAAAAGTAACAAAGTGTATAATTTTTATTTGTTTCTGCCTTTGATTAGTTTTTTTTATTGCGTGGATAAAAAGGATAAGAAAACAAAAAAGACAAGAAAACATTTAGAAATAACATGACTACAATTTAGAAACATTATAAAGGTGAATTTCGGCGAGCAGTTGGCGGATGACGGATATTTCGGGCGACAGAGACAAATTATAAAGAAAGAAAAAACGTCTCTGCTGGAAAATTAGCCCTTGAAGACAAAAAAAAAACCGGGTCAACAAGTAAATTGTTTTTTTTTTTTTTTTTTTTTTTTTTTAGTAAATACGGAGATGTTAGCCTCTTCAAATCTATAAAAGGGGGGAATTAAAAAAAAACAATTAAGTGTCACGTCTAAATTCACCCAAATAAAAGTTTTTCGTAAAATAATTACCATACCACAAAGAAATTATATGCAAAAAGTTTCCCACGTTACAACTTCAACCAAAGAAGCATACATATGTAGTCCCAAATCTTCATCCCAGCTTGAAATTTGAAATCCATCAAATACACCTCTTCCGGAGCGAAGATAATCGAGGGGCTCTACTGCAAGAGATTTTTTCGATGAACTAATTACATAATACTTATTTTCGTTGCCGAATCATATGTGCATTGTATGTTTTTTGTTTAATGTGATATTTAAATTGGTATTTTCTTCTTTTTTGAGAATTCTTTGTTTGATATTGTAAAAATAGATAACCAGAAGTGAAGTTTTTTTGTGTTTAAGGGACTAAGACGTTTCAGTCAGGGTTGCCTTCGTGCAAGTTTTCTCGCAATTCCCCGGCTTATAAAAAGGTAATGTTTTTTTGTTTATCAATTGAAAACCGTCAGGCACCTTATAGAGCTCTGGAAGGTAGGACCTGGGGGGAATTATATTTAAAAAGAGAAGATTCAATCGAGCCGCTTGTGTTCGCCGGAGGAATTGGGGAGGAAGCTGCGCTACGTAAGCCCCTTGTTTTGGTTCCTCGTATAATTTTCAAAAACAAAATTAAACGCCCTTGGAATACCGATAAATGTACATACCTACACTATATTCCACATTGAATTTTATTAATACACTATACACGGAGGTACTCGTTGTTTTTTTTGTTTCATATTATTTTTTTTATAAATACTCGAAGAAAAAAAGGTTTGGTTATCCTGCGTCGTGGTAGTAAGTATGGCATGATGTATGTATTTTGGAAGAAGTGAGGTCTGTCTGTGGGGGCAAGATCCCCCCTGAATCCGGCGAGCTTAGCTGCACTGCACCAGCATGCTCTTCTTCTATCCTACCTTCTCCATCCCCCTACCTCATCTCTGATTTGTCACCTGTCTAATTCCCTGTTCACTCTTGATACCATTCCATACTATATGTTCCCCCTACCCCACTCTACCTCCTCCCTTAAACTGTCCCAACCAATACTTCTCCTCCAACCTATCCTATCCTCTCCAGATCCCTACCAATTTGCTTATTTCAAGGCAAAAACCAATAAAAAAGGAAGTTGTCCACAATCTAAAAAAACAAGAGGCAAAATACCAAAGATGTCGCACACTTCTATGGATGGAATTCAAAAGAGTCAGTTATGTTTTACCGGTAAATGCGACTTTTTGAAATTTTAAAATCAGATGTCGCGAGCTACTATGCCAACATTTTAAGTAGTTATTTTTTTCCTGGACTGGGTTCAAGAGAGCTAGCATCGCATTCTCAATTTTGGCGAAATTTTCTTGACAATTGTTGTATGAAGCTGACATTAGACTAGCAGTCCATATATAATACGCCCATGGAATTTTGTATACCACCGCAACAAACAAAAATTCGTGTCAACATGATACGACCGTGCCACTACGGCAACGCTGAGCCTTTTTGTTTGAACTTAAAATAATTTTCGTAAAAGAGGATTTGCCTATTGAAGAGAAACTCATATCTTAGCTGGGTGTCTCTTATTTAAATTTACTTAAAAGCTTTTTTGTCAGTCAATAATTTGTCAGCTATAAGTTTTTGAAGATTTTTTTTTGTATGGGGTTGCGACAACTGTATCAAGATAAAAAGCACCATTTAAGAATCGTCTCTTTCAATTGCCAAACAAAAAATACATAAAATCCGCCGAAACAAGAAAAAAATGTATCTTTGCTTTGCAACATTTCTCTTTTCTTTTTTCGGAATAAAATAACCAATAAAACAACATCCCTTTCAATTTCAATATTCAATCATTGTATATACATTTTCGGAAGTGTATAATATACAAAGATTCAATAGCAAAAGAGCGTCAAGAAAAGAGAAGAGAACACTTGCTTGTTAAATGCAACATGATGCTAAAGTGAACCCAGCGGAAGGGTTACCTTCGAAATTTTTTTGAAGGAGTAAAAAAAAAGAGTCCTGGTAGAAAAAAAGAGTCTCATATGAACTGTAAGAAAACCAACCATTATATTTTGATATTTTTTAAATATAAAATAAAAAGATAAATCTTTTTTTTCTTCAACACAAAATAAAAATTAAATTCAAATAAAGTCTATAAATATATTGGTTGTTTAGAACACGTTACCTATAGACTATAGTTCTGAACAATATTTGGGCCAAAAACACCAATCTTCGAGTGCTCATCTTGTAATACATTTAGGGCAGATTGTTAATATTTTTTAAATAACCTATTTCAAATCAAAAAAGGGTTTATAAAGAAAATTATTTAAAATGTTAGAGTCCTGAATTTTTAAAAGGAGCCAATTTTCGACTATTTTGGAGAAGTGGCGTCCTGGAGTCCATGCTTCAAAAAGGAGTCAAAATGACGCAAAAGAGTCCTGAAGGTAACCTTGCGCCAGCGGTAAACACCGATTCTTGTTGGTATTTTATATCCTCTAATTTATTTTGAGTTCGCCGTCTATATGACTGTTTTTGGTTGAAGTCATCTCAGAACTTAATTTATAGCGCGTTTTTTATATGTAGGTAGTAATAGGATATAATTGGCATAATAGCTCCATGAGTCGAGTAGTCTTACTGACTTATATTCTAGTCAATTTCTTTGTAAGCGTTGCAAATCAGTTCGAATGGAAAGAAGAGGACTTGAAAACTGGTGTAAACGTCTGCATGAAATGTTATTTCTCAAATATGCGTAATGACAGTTCTCCGGAAAAATATATGACAAAGGCAAGACACACAGTGCCCATGTCCGCACCTTTTGGCATAGTAGTCCGTGTCCAAAACAATTATCACTATGCCATGGGTAAGAAGAAAGGTAGATATGTATAGGCATTTTAAAATATAAATAAATACGACTACTTTCTACATTCATTCTTCATTAACAAATGAGGAAATATTATATTACATTATTCAATCAACTCCGTAGATAAACACATACGAGCACTGGCTACCAAGGCCATCGGCTAAAAAAAAATAAGGAAAAATAGCTCAATTTTGAACATAAGTATTAATCTGGCAATCCTGTAAACCACCATATAACAGTTGCCAAGATGTTCTCTTTCGTAATACAAATCAACTTGTAAACTAAAAACTAAAATATTCGATATCAGGCGTAGAAAGGAAAAAAGTCCTTTTGTATGATATCAACAATCGTCTTTCTTGATCCCAGGTAGTTTGTTCTTGATTGTGGAAGGAATTGAAAGCGACTTCAATTATATTTAAACTTTTAAGATTGTGTGATAACCAACAATATACATAAGTGTGCTATAAAAATAGATTTCAAGTCGATTTTTTTTATCGAAAAAGAGTGACTATCATTTTGAGGAATATTTATATGGGTAATATCTTTGTTTTATTGCCAAGGAAAGTATAATTTTATCATAAGTTTCTGTTCTCTTCTTGCTCAATTCTTTTAAAAAAAAATTGTAAATAGTAAATAGTAATTTGCATTTTAAAATATTATTTTTTTTGTATTTTGTTCACGCTTTTCCTTATGACAATTTTTTTGATAATTGCTTAACGAGTAGATATTCCTATAACCTTAATATCGATATACATAAATAATATGTATTTTCAGACATTCAGAGATTATTTGTTAATGTATATTTGTGTTATACCTATGCATTCGTCATTCTTTAGGTATCGGTCAAACGTTAGTAGAAGAGCTAAGATTAAAATTTATTCTCTGAAGCCTTGCTTGTTGCATGCCATATTTAACAAATAACCGTGTAGGTAGGTAGTTGTTTTTTTTTCATAAAGGGAGCATATTATTATTATTTATTTATTTTATGTTTTGATATTGTTATTTTTGTAACCTGTTGAAAGATCTCGAATTAAATGTAGGTACTTATTAATGGTAAATTCTAAGACTAAACAATTTATTTAGAGGAATTGTTTGATACGCTTCCCTGCTAAGCCCTTGTTAAAGACTTTCATACTAACTATCACAAGGTTAAATTATAAATTTTAATTTATTCTACTTGCTATTGAAAGTGAGTTTCGCACTGAGCCTCAACTTGAAATAGGTGACTGCAAGATATGCGTCATGTAGCCAATATTTCTTGTGTTGGCTCCTTATGTCTGGATTTCTCTTATTTTCAGAGCTAAATATCAATTAATTTTTTGTCATAGTAGAAGAAATAATTCGAGAAATAAATTTGACATTTCCTAAATAATATATGGTTTTTATTGTTTGGTTAATTTGCAGGCAAATTAGCAAATACAGTAAAAAAAATAGTTAAAGAGAAATAATAAAGTGAACAATTTTTTGCAGTCGCTTCAATTTTCTAAAAAAATGATGGCGTACCTACTTCATTTTTACTAAAAACCGTTAATTATTGTAGTTTTGATAGTTTTTACTTGCGATTATAGGTACTATATTGCAAGTTATGCATTCGTGCAGATTAAAAATGTTGAGATAACAATCAAACATGACATTACGATGATGAAGAAACATATTTGAGTTACTGGGAAAATTCTGTCTGTCTGTCTGACTGTCCGTTTGTACGGTAAGAAAGTAAGTAAGTAAAAGTTAATTTTATTACAATCTTAATACATCATTTAGAAATATTTTAAATGAATTTAAAGCCGTGGCCTTGCCGTCAGCTCGGTTGGCAGATTTAAAAAAGAATTAATATTTATAATAGCAAAAATAATGATAATAATAAAAAGATGGCTATCTTTTCAAATTCTGTTGTAAGTAACTTTCTGTATTTTAATATGGCTTTTAAAAATAGATAGAGTTTTTTCCAAGCACAATAGTTTAATAATGTTATGAGATGGAAGCAGTCTTCTTTAGCTTTCAGATTACACAATATCTGTACCGATGTCTATTGAACTGCAGACTAAACGGTTGAACCAATCGTCTTCAAATTTGAAACATAAGGTTATTTTGACATTCTACAGAGGTATTTCTTAAAATTTTTTTTTAGGTCAAATATTAACGGTCCTGTGATATAACCGTTAAGTAAAAGCTCATTTTTTTCGAAAACTGTTCCAAGAACTTTTATGAAAAAAATCAGTGCACTTTTGTAGGTTTGGTATATGCACTGGTTAAAAATGTTACCCCCCATAGGACCTTTTTTTTTCTTCGTTTTTCTGAAGAACTGCAACCAATTAAAATCAAATTTGATATTTAGGAATATGTAGATAGCCAAAGCAATTCGACATAAAAATATTTTCGAATAACTTTTTTTTGGTGTATTTAATAGGCATTTGTTTATTTTTAAAATCGATATTTTGAACATGGGTATTTAAAATTTTTCTTAGTTTATAAATAATTTTTGTGTTTAAGTTTGCATTCTTTAATAATTTTTTTAAATTTTGAAATAAAACTGTTAAATAAAAACCATTTAGTTAAAAACCGTCCCTACGATAAAAAAAAAATATTTTACGTACTTTTTTTAAACAATCAAAAGTCAGAAAAATCGAATAAAAACTTTGAAGTTCCTTTAAGATTATTCAAATTTTATTCGAAGCTGTGGCCCCACATGGGAGCAAGTAGTTGCCATCCAGTCGTGCAATTTATTTTGAGTTCAAACTGTGTGATTTAAAACGTGAATGTTACTTGTTTCTGTCAAAGATCCTGCTTTCCAATGTAATTATACACACACGAGCAAGTACGGGCACGTATTCATTTTTTTTTGCTAGTGATGTGTTGTTACTTAGGCAATTTTGGCTGCTTCTGATATAACAATTACTTACAGTAAAAAAACGGGACATAAAATATTAAAATTATGCTTGTTCGATATAGAGAGCAGAGCGAAGACCAAAATTCTGAGATCATCATAGATTCGTTTTTAATTTTCATTTCATTCTCCGATTTTTCATGAAAAAAACATGAAACGAGATTGATCTTTTTTATAATTGTGTGAATGCCATTTACAACTTACTGTCGTGGCTTTTCACAGCCATTTTCAACGGCATTAAATACGGAAAAGCTATACAGGTACAAAGAAATTGTTTTCGCTATACTATATAACCTGCATCAATTAAAACTTACTTTCCTGTTTTTTTTTTCTAAAACGGAAATTAATTTTTTCAACAAGGGTCACTGAGTAAAAATACGAAAGTCGCTATCTTGTTTTCTTGTATCATGAGGAGACACTAGCAAGTTACTCGAATGCAAGTTGTTATACTTTATTATTTTTTTCCCTGCCTTTTACAGATTATGTGCTTGAAAACTCTATACAAACGTTTAAAACTGGTTAAATAATATTCAAGAGTTTCAACCATTTTACCTGATTCCTAAACTGATGATAGTGTATTGATTGTTCTAAGAATGAATTTAAACAAGCATTCGGTCAGAAGAACACCTACTATGTATATTTGCAACATTGTATTATACAAAGTAGCGATAAAGGTGTACTTTTTAACGTTAAATTATCTTTCTTCACACCATATAATAGGCGTTTACACAGGAGTAGAAGCCTAGTCAAACATAGCGCGTTCTGACGCCACGTTGTAATATACAGTATAACAAACATATCCCAAGTCACAAAGAGCACGTTTTCAACGCCGCGTCAAGTTCCACACTGCGTCAAAACGTCGCGTTGTGATAATTTACAAATTGTTTTTTTAAGTCTTCGTTAAACAGAACGCATTTTTAACGCGGCGTAGAGATTATTTTACGCTGCGTTGAGACAACTTTGACGCGGCGTTCCAAAAAAAAAATTTGTTTTCAATATTTTGTGTTTAGTAATTAAGTCATTCTGCATTTATTGTAGAAATTTATTTTATTAAATTATTTTTTTGACATATTTTGTGTCATTCAATAGTGTATTGTTTAAATGGGAAAAAATAACCTAATTGGCATTTAGTGAGAAAATGAAAATCAAGATTCAAATATTAAACGCGCTGCGGATAGCTCTCTGTCTGACGTTCTCTAACGCCGTGTTTAGAATGCCGTGTTAAAATAATCTCAACAAATTATTAATCCTACAAACTTAAAAAGAAAAACACTGCATTATATTGGTTTATATTAGAAAATTGTAGACATTATATTTATCCGTACTAATTAGATCTTGTGTACATGATTTCTTTTTTCGGTTGTTTCTTCATTCTTCTTTTGGACAGGCACGTATGTACGTTGGTGTGTACACTGATTTGGATTACCCCGAACATAACCAATGCTTTCCTACAAACTATACTATTTTATTCCACAGAAATTTGCAAAATTAAAAAAAAACAATTAAAACCATCCATTACCACTAAAAAACATAATTGGGAATTGTTTTCAATTTCAAAAGTTCTTATTTTTAGTCCGTGCATAGCATTTTCTTTCTCAAACGAGAAACTTCAAAGCTCAATCACAAAAATCCTTAAAAATTTCATTCTTCCATTCGTTAGTTCATTCCCCCTACTTTTTTACACCCCTTACCTAATTGCAAAAAGAACAAATGAAGAAACATCCGAAAAAAGGAATCATGTAAACAAGCTCTAAGACCTAAGAAAATCACCTTAACCCTTAAGGTATACATTTCGAACACATCCTTCTCGATATGTAGCAGTATGGTGGAGGTGAGTTTTTAAAACGTCAACATCAAATTGTTTAGTGAATATTGTATTGTGTTGTGTAGTGTACTGATAATTAGAACTGATCTTATTATCATCAATAAAACGAATAAGCAGTTTAATTTTGTTAAAAAGACACAATAATTCACGGAGTTCCTTTACTTCGAACAATTTGTGAGAATTTCATAAAATACCACCATCGAAAGACGACGACGACGTGCCTGATGAGAATTGTATCTTGTATCAAGTATTCTCATCAGGCACGTCGTCGTGGTTGATGGTATTTTGTGAAATTCTCACAAATTGTTCGAAGTAAAGGAACTCCGTGAATTATTGTGTCTTTTTAACAAAATTAAACTGCTTATCCTTTTTATTAATTAATTATTAGTGGTCAGCTACCAGACAATCTTCCACAATTGCAAAATCTTATAAAACGTGATCCGGAATCATACAAGGAAGAATTCTCCCAGCAATATCGCCATTTCTTGAGCAGCTTGGAAGTTTTCGAATTAAATCCCAGCAATGAAAATAAAAGTCTCGATGAATTGATTATGTTTATTGCGCAGGTAATAAAAAAAGAAAAAGAAAGCAAGTGTTGCATTTAATGATGCTTTATAAATATGATGTTTGTTTTGTAGATCGCTCAATGCTATCCTGATGTTTGCATCCAATTTCCACAGCATTTAGTCGATTTGCTGAAAAATCATGCCACAACTCTGGAAAGCAGTAAGCAACAACCGCAAGCGTCCACTAGAAAAGGATAAAGCAGAGTTTGTGAAACTCGATAACATCGAAATGATATACAAGAAGAGGAAACACGACAAAGAAACCCGTTTGGAAACAGTAAAAGAGGAAAGAAAAGATCGTGAAAAGTTTGGCTACAAAGACGGCAGGAAGAATGAAAACTGTTCAACGACAAATAGAGAGAAACGCAAGGGCAAGAACTTTATTATGATGAGGCACAAGGCACGTGGCAAGGTCAAGAAGAGTTTTAAGGACAAACAGAAGGCTTTAAGGAATCATCTACTCAAACAGAAGAAAATGAAGTAGGATAGTATAATTTTTTTTTAGATAGTCTAGGGTTTGTAAGTTTTTAAAAAATAAAAAAATATTTCTTAATACCGTTTGTGAAGACTTTGTTTTGTGTTGCTTTTAAAAGAATTTGTTTGGGGGAAACAAGCTTGATCCTGAAGAGTCCGGTGAAGTTGTATAAGTTAAATATAAATGTTTATTAAAAAAAATAAGCCACAGCTTTACAAGGAGATTATTAATTCTATTGATACATGAAGTCTTCTTCTGCGACATTTTTCTGGAACAAGTTTATTCAGAAGGATAGTTATTAGCATTGGTTCCCATTCATTTATTAAGTACGGCGCCCTTAGAACTTCTTCTAGCGGATACATCTGAAAAGATTAAAATGAAAAAGAACGATAGTGGTGTCTGGGTATAACTGCAAACCTGCATAGAAGCAACCACACTGGTCACCAAGTTCTCTGGCAAATCCTTGTGCTTGAATCTAAAGTGCATTTGATTGATGTCACAACATTCGTCAAAAACCATTTTTGAGGACCTTCTTCCCTCAGCATTCGAAAATACTAATAATAAATTTTATTTAAAAAAAATGTTTGCAATAATTTTTGTCAACAATTCGCTGACAGTTGTTGTCAACAAGAACAAAATGAAATGTCAAAATTAACAAAACTCACCACATCGTTTTTTCTTTGTTTTTTAACGCGGACAATGAATGATATACAAAAGAGAACACGAAACACAATGAATGATATACCAAAGCAACAACGAAAATTGAGGGTTTTGAGGCGTGGAACGTACGAACGTTTTTCCTCTATATAATATATTTACTCTATGGTCACGGTGTTTGATGTTGCCGATAGCTTTGAGTGATGAAAGGCTGTCAGTGCATATTAAGGTTTTTCTGTTGGACTTAACCGCAAGTTGTGTAGCTTTTAATAAAAGGATTCAATTGAGAAAATGGAAAAATATGGTGAAATATTTTCAGCGCAAAGAAGAATTCCATTGTTGTTGACAATTGCCAGGACAATGGGATAGGCTGATGTTAATAGCATCTAGTGGGAGCAGCCAAGGAAGATATTTTTCAATTGCTTAGCTTTTAATAGTAGTGCCCCGTGACTTAGTGGTTAGTGTGTCGGACTGCTAAGCGAATAAGCGTGGGTTCATAGTCTTGCGAGGAACTGACAAAACCTCCAAGAGTAAAATTTGTCTCGAAAAAGTGCATCTCATGTAGCCGTTCGGACTCGGCGGTAAACTGTAGGTCCCTTCCATTCTTGCAGTATAAGTCACTAGGCCTTGGCTCCTTAAGGAACTGTCGCGCCAATAAATTTATTTATTTTATTTTAAGCTTTTAATATTTGGACATAGTTCGATATCGTTGATGAAAGATAATGCATTGTACAAAGTCGATGGTTGCTTAGGTGTTTTCTTTCTTTTAAGTATTTTGGCAGCGTCATTATGAATAGGGGATGGATATAAAATGCATATTTTGGGAATAAGTAGAGATGTTAGTATGTCCCTACGTTCTTCGATTGTTGGGAATCCGCCTTCAGTGAAAATGTTTTTGATTGGAGTTGTTTTAAATGCTCTTAAGGATGATCTGACTGCTGCGTTGTACGTTGGTTTGAGGTGTTTTAGGTTCGACTTAGCACACTTTCGAAATATTGCCAACCCGTACTCAATCTTTGATAATAATACAAGCTTAGTTATTTCGATAAGAGTATTAGTGTATGCATAGCTATGTTTAGATGATAAATATCTTATAATGTTTAGCTTAGATAAAAGCTTATTTTTTAGTACAAGGCAATGATTCTTAAGAGTAAACTTACTGTCAAATAACACTCCAAGAATATTTAAACTTGTTACATTTTGTATATTTATGTTATTGAAATTAATACTGTTAAACTAGAACAGTTTATTTTCCTATAAATATGTAGATGTTTGTTTTCACTTAACGACAATAAAGCGCCCAATTGGATACTCCAGTTATTTATTTCATTCAGAACTAAGTTAAATTGATTTTGAGTTCGGTTAAAATCGTTGCATTTAGAAAGTAAATACAAGTCATCCGCGTATAGAGCGTGATCAATATTTTTGAATCTGATGACAATTTTGCTCAAATCATCATAGGAAATAATAAAAAAAATTACCGAGAGTGGTGACCCTTGTGGTATACCGTTATATAAATTATGAATGCTAGAGAAGGAATTATTTACTTTTGATCTGAATTTCCGGTTGGAAAGAAAGGATTTAACAAAATTAATCATAGTAGGGCCCTATGTTCCATTTACGTAATTTGTTTAAAATGACATGAATACCGATCTGATCGAAAGCTTTCTCAAAATCTAATGATACTATGGATACATGAGTTTTACAAGAGAGGGTTGAAGAAATATATTCGTCGATATGTAGAAGAGTGTCCATGGTGCTACGGCCATGTTTAAATGCAACTTGATTTAAGTCGACAAAATTCTGACTTTCAATATACCATACTAGCCTTTTGGAAATATTTTTTTCCAAGAGTTTGCTGATGCATGGTAGTAATGAAATTGGTCGGTACCCGTTGGTTTCAGTCAATTGTTTTTTGGTTTAGGAATGGGTATTATTGTAGCGGTTTTCCATGATTGGGGTGTTATGCCTTGGTCAAAAATGTTATTGAACAGCGACAGTATACGTTTTTTCACTTGATAGTGTGAATTTTTGAGGAATGGATATGAAACCCGATCGTAACCAGGGTTTTCCCTTTAACCGAATTTAAAGAGTTTCCAAATTCTACAATGTTGATGGATAATTCAATAAGTTTCGCAGATTTTAATGGCTGGAAAATATTGTTATTATTGTTAATTGAAGAGTATTTTGAATTGCAAAATTGTGTAGGGAAATTAGAGTTCTTTGAATAGGTTGACCATCATTCGGCAAAGTTTTCTGCAATTTCGTATGGATCAGTTAAGGTTTCAGATGCTGTATTAATTGCTTTAATATTGGAAGATGAGTAGTTACCTGTCAACGTTTTAATGTCAGACCAAATTTTCTTACTTGTAGTATTGGGGTTAATATTGGAGGTAATGATTTGAAAGCTTAGTTTTTTGGACTCTTTAGCTTTCCTGCGGAATTGTGCGTTGGCCTTTCGGTAATTAATAAGATTGAAATCGTTTGGGTGATTTTTAAATAATCTCCACAATTGTTGTTTATTATTACGCAGAGCAGCAATTTCTTGGTTCCACCAAGGGACTAAAGTTTTTTAACGGAGTATGTTTTGTTTGAGGGATAGATGTGTTTGCGGAATATCTTAAACCTTTGATAATTGTTGCTGCTTCTTGGTTTATATTATTTGATTGAGGGTGTTTACTAAAGTATTCAAGTGAACTGGTTTGGAAACGAGTCCAATCTGCACGATCAATTAGTTAGGAATTTAGGAGTTGGTGTGCAGGGGTTCTTGTGTTTTCCGAGACAGATACTTGTGATTATGGGAAAGTGATCACTTCCGTGCAGGAAATCACGTCTATCCCATACCGACGCAGGGAACAATTGAGGGGAGACAAAAGTAAGATCAACGTGAGTAAAAGTGTTATGTGTGGATAAATGAGTCGGTCTGCCGTCAATAGGGAAAGATCACAGTTTGTTAAGAATGTCTCAATTTCCTTACCTCTGGCGTTTAAAGTAGGTGAACCCCATAGGGGGTTACACGAGTTGAAATCCCCTGTAATTATGCCCGGAGAGTTTACTGTTCTTAATATGTTTTCCAAATCAGACGATGAAAAGGGTTGGGTTGGATGGACATAAAGAGATAAGACTGTAAGTTTAATATCAAGTAAGATTTCGATTGCAATAACAGAGATATTTGAACTAATTTGAAGAATGTTGTGTGGTATTGATTTATGTATTAAAATGTCTGTACCTTGTTTTGCATATGCAATTGTATCAAAGTTGTGGAAATATGATATATAGAGTTTGGGGGCTTTAACCTGTTTACAGTTTTGAACATGGGTTTCTTGGAGGCAAATAATTGCCGGCTTGTGTTCTCTTATTAAGAGTCCAAGTTCAAGATAATTATTTAAGAATCCATTAAGATTCCACTGGAGAAGCTTAAGGATTGATTTTTGGTAAATAAGAGATCTTTGTGCAGTATAGATAAGACTACACTGCGAAAAATCTGAAGATGTATAGTTTATAGGTTGATTTGGTAGACTCCGCTGCCCCGACGCTGAAGCCTCCAGGCTCCTAGAGAATCCTGAGTGATTCAGCGCCGAAACGACAGAGTCATTGTATTGGGATCCGATTACATGATTAGATGTCTCCATCATCATCGTCTTCGGACATTTGTTCGTAGGATGTTTTTGATTGATTGTTAATTGTCGTTTGAGTGGCTTTTAAGGAATTTGTACTTGTGTTTTCATATTGATTGATGTTACTTTTAATATTTGGGCTGAGAGAACTTTGAGTGGTAGAGTTTTTATTGACGTTACTTAGTTTATTAGGGTTGAGAGAATTTTGAGTGGTTGAGTTTGAGTGATTTACATTTGCGATAGATATATAAGAATATGTGGCTGGTGTAATTGAAGTGGTAGAGGTAGAGGCTGAGTGAAAAGCTGAAAGAGAAGAGCTTGTTAGGAGGTTTGAGTTAGGTAATGATAAATTAGGTTTGGAAAGTCGATGGGGAATCGTAGGAGGCACCATTGTTTAGAATTTGAATACTTTGGTAGATTTTGTTTGTTTTAGATGATGATTTTGCTTCGTTAGACGAGAGAGAAATAGTTGTAATAATTTCGTTTGAAGGTTTAAGCGGGGGAGTTCTATTGACTTTTTAGCTATATAAGAATAAGAGAATTGAGAAGTTAAGAGGATTGGAAATTGCTCGCTGTATATTTTGTTTGCCTCAGACATGCTGCATTTATTGATGGTTTTTATTTTAAGTGTTTCTTTGGCTTGTATGTAACGTTTACATTGTCTTGAGGAGGCAGGGTGCTGTTCAGCACAGTTTGCACATAAAGTGCGAGTACAGCTGTTGGAGTGGTGAGGGGGAAGGTTACAGTTTACACATGTTTCGTCACCAGAACATCTCTTTATGTTATGGCCAAGAACTTAGCATTTTTTGCACCGCATAGAGTTTGGATAGTACTCTTTTATTTTGATGTTATACCAATCTACATTTACAGATGTTGAAGGGCGGAAGAGGTCAAAAGTAAAAAGTGAAAGGCCAGTGGATGTTTTGGTTTTGTTATCGGTTTTCATAAATTTACATACATTTATAACACCTTGATTCTTCATCTCTTACAATTTCTTCTTCCGGGACATTCATTAAGCACGGTGCATATACAGTGCCTTTAGATGAATTGAGTTGATGAGATGAATTTGGGATGAGATGAGTTTAATTGAGAGGGGAGTTCTAGGTTATTTTCGTTCGGGGATTAGGAGTTAGTTTTTTTTTTTTTTTGGGTAATCGGATTGATGATTAAATACATCAAAACGATTGCCCGAAAGCACACGTGGCCCTGAGGCCATTTTAATATAGGTTTGTACTAAGTAGATTTTTTTCACTTACAGACGCGAAAAATAAACGATAAAGTGGGAAAAAGAGAGGGAGGGAATGAAGTTTGGAATTAAGAGAATTCTTATCAACTGAAAAATTAGCTATCAGAAAACGATGTTAACGGCTCGAAGCATAGTCGACGACTGAGTTTCAAATAAGTTTCAATAACCACATAGAAATTAAATTCATTAATTTCATTTTCAATTCATTGAACAAATTCAAATTCAAAACGGTGAGTTTGGTTATTAGTGGTACTCGTTTTGTTAGTTTGTTTTTAAACCACCGATTTTTGTTCAATAACAAATCATTGCTTATTTAATTAATCTAGTCGACAGGTCGGAGAAATGGCCTTAGGACGACAAAGTTCAGAACTTTTAGACGTTAGTAAAAACTTAAACAAAACAAAACAAAACTAAAATAAAACACAGCTAGCCTAACACATGCACAAAGTATAAAATAAATCATGCGAATTATATACATAATTAAAACATAAAACAAAACAATCACGACAATGGAGCACTGGTTCAAAATAAGGATTTTAATCCCACTTTACTGAAGTTAAAATCCATTTGTGAAGCGTTAAGACTAAAAAGTCTGCTCATACGGTTTAGAGCTTCATATTTGCCATAGTTTGTTCTATGAGAGTCAACATGCAGAAGTTCCGATCCACGCAGGTGATAAGATCTTCCACGGTAATTTAACCCAATACAGGCTAATAAATAAGGAGCATCAATTTCGCCCTTTATAAGTTGATGATAAAATCGTTATTAACACGCCTTTGGTGAAGGGTTTGCATCTGAAGAAGCTGGATTCGATGTTCATAAGGTGGAAGATTAAATAGATCATTCCAAGGTAGACCCTTAAGGGCAAAACGAATAAAATTATGTTGGATTGCTTCAATTCGGTTCTTATGAATTTTGTAATAAGGAGTCCATACCTGTAAAGCATATTCAAGGTGAGGGCGTACGTAGCAATTGTACAAGGAAAGAGTCATATATGGATCATTAAATTCCTTTGCCCAGCGTTTTATGAATCCAAGCATAGCTTTATTCACTATAAAGTTAACGTGTTGAGTAAATTCTAAGTTGGAGCTAAAATAGACACCCAAATCCTTAAAACTGAAGACGCGGCAGAGTTTGTGCTGCGAAACATGATAATCGAATGCACTTACGATACGTTTTCTAGAGAAGGTCATTGACTGGCATTTTACAGGTTTAAGGGAAATACCACTTTTTCTGCACCAAATACAAATACACCAAAATGAATAATAATGGACCAAGGTGGCTTCCTTGAGGTACTCCAGAGTGAGCCTCGAAGGGATCTGAACGACAATTTCTAAATTTTACCTGGTACTTAATGAAACTTTGGGATATTGTTTGGGGATGGTTCATTTTTTTTTTTTTAAGTTTTGGATCTCGTGGACCCTGTGCAAAAAATGTGAGGAGGAACGGCAATGTTTGAATTTTCATTGGTTCTTCATTAAAAAATTAGCCGCTAACGTCTTACGTTGAAAGCGTTTAGGGAAATTTTGTAGAGCATTAGATTTCCTACAATTTTTATTACTTAAACATCAATTCATCAATTCGTTATCAAGATATGCCGTTTCGAAAAAAAGGTAATTTTCAAATTTCATTAGACGATGAAACTAGATGCATGCACCTTGTTCGAATTCGTCTTTGTTGTTTCATCTCTGTCGCAAGTGCCATTACACGATGAATTTAGTTTCATGAAACGAGTTTGACAGTTCTCTTTCATTTTCATTTTCCATAATCGTTTGCCTGAATCTGCTCTTTTAACCCTATCGATGTGAAGACTGTGTTTAACCACATACACATTTTTCCTGGAATCATAAAGACATAAGGTGTCCAAATTAGGTACCTTAAACCACAAAAAATTACATTGCACTTCATTTCCAATCATTTTTTTCCTTTACTTTGAATCTTATCAGAAGTTTACTCTGAGCACAACGCAAACAAGTGATAAAGAATTAAAGAAAGCGAACAAAAGAGAAGAAAAACGTCAAAATGATTCTTCGAACATGCTACCCGTGCGACACACGACACCTTTTTTCCTTTCTCATCTTTTCGAATTTTTTTCCCTTTTGCATCATATCGCTAAACTCAAAAATTATATAACAGTGCAAAAAATACTTAGCTAGCATCTTTACGTAACGAGATACAGATATATAAATTTTTGTTGAAAAAAAAAATATTTTCTGACACGCAAACCTTCAATCCGCTACTGGAGACGTTCAATGTTCAAGTCAAATCGTCTGTGAGTGAGATAAAGAGAAGGAAAAGTTTAAGGAATGCCAACTGCTTGTATTTTTTTCGTTGGTGGGTATTTTTTTATTTTTATTTTTGGTAATTTCTATTTGATTTGAATGTAGATGTATGTATGGAGTTTGTTTTTTTTTACAGTACAGGCACTGATTTTTTTTTAATATAACGCCCGAGATGGAATCTTATTATTTATTGTTTTAATTGTTGCCATATTGAAGGAGATTTTTTTAGGTGTGATGTGTGAGTAAAGGAATAATGAGAAAATATACAGGCAATAGCATTCCGCTCTCAATATACACCCTTGTGGTATCTTTGACGGGCAGATCGGAACTAAAGCTAGTATTAGACGGTCCTTGTAATTTGTCACGTGACGTCACAACAAAATAGATCCTACTACCGTCACTGCCGCGACAAAGTTAATCGTGTCACAGCTAGCTACAGTGACTATCACACGAATGACACATGTCTGTCCTTGTTGTCCCAAAATACAATGAACGTCAAAGTGTGTCACTGCTGTCCCTATATCTCGGTGTCACTGCAAGGACATGCAAAACAGTAACGATCACACGACGTGACAAGTCTCAAACAGCTGATCATTGGCGGTGAGCCTAAACTGCTATGACATTTATCATTTTCAGCAATGACGATCACACGGCGTCACTCAAATGAGTCCCTGTGTCTTGGTTATTTTGGCTGCTTTGGTTAAATATAGACGTGAGTTTCTGAAGTGTTTCAATTACCTAAATTAATTTAATTAAAAAAAAGAATAAACAATACATTTTCAATTACAGTGATTAAACGCAAAAGTGGAAAGTCAAATAAAGTATGTCAACACGAACTATGGTAGAGGTGGCGATTCTTGAGGCCTTCACATTGAAAAGCAGTAGTGACGATGAATCCGACAATAACCAAAGACCACCGCAAAGAATTCGTTCATTGTGGTCCAAAAATAAGTTGTTGTAACGTGAGAATGAAGGTTTCTGCGCAAAACTAATGCGAGAATTATGAGCTGAAGAGCCAGAGCTCTATCGTCTCGTCAAACAGCCGCATTTCGACGCCGCGTTTAAGCGCCAAGTTTCAACGCCGCGTTGTAATATACCGCAATACATATCCCATGTCACAAAGAGCTCGATTTCAGCGCCGCGTCGAGTTCAACGCGGCGTCAATACGCAGGGCCAAGAGGTGGCGTTGAAATAAATAACAAATTATTTTTTTGAGAATTGTATTGTATTGTATTGTATTGTATTCTATTGTATTTAATTTTATTCATTCCATCTTAAATTTATATAAATATACAATTCATTAATAAAATAAGAATAATAGTGTACAGTCTTTAACTAGGTAGTTAGCGATGAATGACACATCTAATTTAAAAATTCAGTAATAACGGATGTGGGGTGACAACCAGTTATTTAAGTAACAAGAATAAAATAATAATAACATTATAGAAAAAAAGAGCTTGCTAGCAACTTTATAGACAAAATATAGTACGAACTAAATATTTTTGAACATTACAACAATATTTACAAAAATTTCTATTGTTTTTTGATTACATTATTTTAAAACTGAATCATGCCATCAAAATTTAATGTGAATAACCAGTCTTTAGTCTTTTTGATAAAGGTTGAAAATCGAAGAGTTTCTGTAATTGATAAGGGCAATTTATTACAAATATTTGGTACTGAGTATGTGTAAAAATGGTTGAAATGTATTCTGTAAGCAAAAGGTACATTGACTTAAGTCATATTGTTTACACGTAAGTTGTACGTTAGATAACTCCTACTAGGAATATTTCCGCTTTGTTAAAAAAATTCTCTTAATACTTTGAAAACATATACATGTTTCATTGGCAAAATTTGCAATCTTTTAAATAAAACAAAACTTTCGGTCATTTTTGTTTTATTTAAAATAATTCTAACTAAATGTTTCTCAGCTGTTGATAGCGGTGTAAAATTATTTGCATAAGATCCACCCCAACTACTAATACCATATTGTAACTTCGAATTTGCAAGAGCAAAAGAGATCATTTTTAAAACTTTTTCGTAGCAAAAGGGTTTTATTAAATAAGTTTTTCGTATGACCGATAGCAAATAATTTTTTACTGAGACATCGGAAGATGTCCCAACAACATCAGCCGATGCATTACCAACAACATCAGCCGATGCATTAAAGACGTCAAAACGCCGAAAAAAACAATCCAAGCCAAGTTTGGTCAAGAGGCCAACAAGAACGAATCCGGCTCAGCTGCCAGTTGGAGGGAACGGAGTAGCGCGACCAGCGAAAACTACAGCAGCAGCTAAGATACGCCAGCAGCTTCAACCTAGTGGTGTTATGTCAGAGATGGAGGTGTCATACGTGTCTGACGGAGGAGAGGGACACTATACGACCCCAGATGACACACAAAGTCAAGAAATCGACCTGACACCACAGGCATCCTCATCTGAGTCAGAAGATGAGGACGAAAAAACGGCGCGCTAGAGGCGCAAATAAAAGCCACTAGGGAAAGGCAGATGGAGGAAGATGGAGAGGCTAGCCCAAGAACAGAAGATGCAGCCAAGTTAAAGGGGCTCCAAACGGATGAGCAAAAGCCAAAACAGCAGCAGCAGCAGCAACAACAATCACAGCCGAAGCCCCAGCAAGAAACAAGAAAGTTGAACAAAAAAAAACAAAAAAAAAGAACAACCGCAGCAAGCAGACCAATTTGACGAAGCAAATAATTTGCAACAACAACACCAAAACCAACTATGGTCACAAGACAAGTTGCAACATCAGCCGCAGAGACAACAGCAGCAGCAACTACCGAATCAGCAGCAACAGCCATTGCAGACAGCAATAAAAAAGAAAAGGTGCCGCCCATCAATACCTACAAGAGTGAGCTGAAAGCGACCATAGAATTATGTAAGCCTGCCATAGGCAACAATTTTATAGTTAAAAGATTAAGTAGCGATCGACATGCTATCCACTGCTTCACAGTGGAGCAGCATACAAAAATAAAAAATATTCTGAAGGAGTCAGCTACAGAATACTTTAGTTTCACTCCTAAAGAAGAGAAATACCAAACGGTCCTCCTAAAGGGCGTTGATAGTAATAGCATAGAGTAAATATATTATATAGAGGAAAAACTTTCGTACGTTCCACGCCTCAAAACCCTCAATTTTCGTTGTTGCTTTGGTATATCATTCATTGTGTTTCGTGTTCTCTTTTGTATATCATTCATTGTCCGCGTAAAAAAATGATGTGAGTTTTCTTCATTTTGACATTTCATTTTGTTCTTGTTGACAACAACTGTAAGTAAATTGCTTTTGTTTACACAAAAAAAATTTAAAATATTAAAGTTAAAATAAATTTTTTTAGTTCGACAATCCATACATTCTATATGAACAACCAGATTTGCTGGGTCATCTTTCTGAAAAGGTTTCACGTCGCTCTCGTAGTTCGGAAGGAAATATCTGAGGATCATGAAAACAAAGTTGTGGCATGTTGCCATATAAATCTATAATAAGCGGCACATCATTTCGACCAAAAAACTAGTGCACAGAAGACATTTCGTTTTCCAATTCTGGTTTTTCAATAAAAAAAAACAGCAAATAAATGTATACATATTATTTTATTACTTGATATATGTATGTACATACATATTACATATGTATCACAAAAACAAAACAAATTTGCAGATTTACTAACGCAATGGGACATCAACAAGACGGTCTTAATACCAGTCTGCATAGGTTCGCGCACAAATACAAGTGGAATGATACCGGGTGCCTTGAATCCGACACGGAAACAACCTTTAGTATTGATCGCTCACTTGCCATCGAAATCATTGTCCAAAGCATCAACAATACGGTTCAAAAGCTCATCACCGACTGGAACGTTCACAATAGCACCGGTACGCTTGACAATATCATCTTTTTTGATCAGCTTGTCGTTACTGAATTGAATATGACAACACTGACATTGTCGTGTTCCAAATACAAGGCCATACCCTGTGGGATAAAAAAAAGTCAAATAAATGCTGTAAATATGTATCAAGAATAATATTTTCGGCCTTTGTAAGCAGCCTGTGTGGTAGGGTTTCCAGAGCATCTCTTTGAAAGAGAACATGTTCTCTTTTTCAATTCAGATCTATTTTACACTCTCTTTTTTTATAAAATTCTTTTTTTGTCCTCTTTTTTTTACATGTCCTCTTTTTAGTCTCTTTTTCTACAAAATTTGTTCCTTTCCTGACTTCAATTTTGAAATTTCAACATCAAAATAATTTTTCATATAAAACTACATTAACACGTTTAAAAAGAGTTTCTAGAGTCAGAAGTCTAGCCCATATTTTGAAAATACAAGGGTGTTTTTAGAGGCATAGCTAGATTAACTTCCGATTTGGATAACTGTCAAACTAGCTGTCATACTAATCACCATGCAACGCTTACAAATCGTAGAAATTTATTTCCTTTATTTCCGAAATTCACGCTTTGTTGGCCGAACTTATAGAGCCCTTTGTCAAGTTTACGGTGTGCATAATCGTTCATCTGAGAGTGAGTGAGTTAGAAAGAAGCTGAGGGGGGGGGGGGGGGGGTAGTATCTTTTGAATTTTTGAAAATGTTCTCTTTTTTTCTACTTTCATTATGGACACCCTACTGTGTGCGAGCCACAGCACAGGCCAAACGTGCAACGCAATCGGGATCATTCATGGTGGGCGATAAATAACACACAATTGTTGAGGTTGGGAGTGCAATTCCTTTTTTTTAAGTTTTTTTCCCTTTTTTCCAACTAATGTCGAATTCGTTTTTAATTTCCAAATTTGATCTTATTATCATTAATAAAACGGATAAGTGGTTTCATTTTGTAAAAAGGACACAATAATTCAGGGAGTTCCTTCATTTCAAACAATTTGTGAGATTTTCACAAAATACCATCAACGACGACGACGTGCCTGATGAGAATACTTGAACAAGATACAATTCTCATCAGGCACGTCGTCGTCGTCTTTCGATAGTGGTATTTTGTGAAATTCTCACATATTGTTCGAAGTGAAGGAACTCCGTGAATTATTGTGTCCTTTTAACAAAATTAAACATATTAATGAAAATAAGATCAAATTTGGATCACTACACTACACAATATTCATATTCACTAAACAATTTGTTGTTGACGTTTTTAGAAATTCACCTCCACCATACTCCTTCATATCGAGAAGGATGTGTTCGAAATGTATTCCTTAAAGGTTAAGGTGATTTTCTTCGGTCTTAGAGCTTGTTTACATGATTCCTTTTTTCGGATGTTTCTTCATTCTTTCTTTTTGCAATTGGGTAATGGGTGTAAAAAAGTAAGGGGAATAAACTGACGGATGGAAGAATGAAAATTTTAAGATTTCTTGTGATTGAGCTTTGAAGTTTCTCGTTTGAGAAAGAAAATGGTATGCACGGAGTAAAAATAAGAACCTTTGAAATTGAAAACAATTCCCAATTATGGTTTTTAGTGGTAATGAATGGTTTTAATTGTTTTTTTTTTTTAATTTTGCAAATTTCTTTAGAATAAAACAGTACAGTTTGTAGGAAAGCATTGGATATATTCGGGGTAATCCAAATCAGTGTACACATATCAACGTACGTGCCTGTCCAAAAGAAGAAGAATCATATACACACTGTCTAATTAGTACGGAAAAATATAGTGTTTACAATTTTCTAATATAAACCAATATAATGCAGTGTTTTTCTTTTTTAAGTTTGTAGGATTAATAATTTGTTGAGATTATTTTGACACAGCATTCTAAACACGGCGTTAGAGAACGTCAGTCAGAGAGCTATCCGCAGCGCGTTTAATATTTGAATCTTGATTTTCATTTTCTCACTAAATGCTAATTAGGTTATTTTTTCCATTTAAACAATACAATATTAAATGACACAAAATAAGTCAAGAAAATTATTTACTAAAATAAATTTCTACAACAAATTCAGAATGACTTAATTACCAAACACAAAATATTGAAAACAAATTTTTTTTTGGAACGCCGCGTCAAAGTTATCTCAATGCAGCGTAAAATAATCTCTACGCCGCGTTAAAAATGCGTTCTGTTTACCAAAGACTTAAAAAAAAAAACAATTTTTAAATTATCACAACGCGACGTTTTGACGTCGTGTGGAACTTGACGCGGCGTTAAAAACGCGCTCTATGTGACTTGGGATATGTTTTTTTACTGTATATTACAACGCGGCGTCAGAACGCGCTACGTTTGATTAGGCTTCTACTCCTTTGTAATCGAATATAATAGGTGTGAAGAGAGATAATTTGACCTTAAAAAAGTACACTTTTATTGCTACTTTGTATAATACAATCTTGCAAATATACAAAGTAGGTGTTCTTCTGACCGAATGCATGTTTAAATTCATTCTTAGAACAATCAATACACTATCATCAGTATTAGGTAAAATGTTTGAAACTCTTGGATATTGTTTAACCAGTTTTAAACGTTTATATAGAGTTTTCAAGCACACAATATGTAAAAGGCAGGGAAAAAATAATAAAGTATAAACACTTGCATTCGAGTAACTTGCTAGTGGCTCCTCATGGTACAAGAAAACAAGATAGCGACTTTCGTATTTTACGTCATTAGTGACCCTTGTTGAATAAATTTATTTCCGTTTTAGAAAAAAAAAACGGAAAAGTAAGTTTTAATTAATGCAGGTTTGGTCCAATGATTGATTAAATATACATTGATTGATTTAATATACATTTTAATTCCACTAACACTTCGGATTCTTTCGAAAAAAGGTAATTTAATTTAGTCATTTTGAGTCACTGATGACGTCAATTTCGGGATGGCGCTTTTTATTATCAAATAAATATTCGTGGTGAAAAAGAAAAGGGAACTGAAAAGAAAAGGTAAATTATTTGACTATTACACTTTCAATCGGCGTCAATTTTTTGACAGTTCAGCACTACTACACTCTCAATCGGCGTAAATTTTTTGACAGTTCAGCACTACCACATTCTCAATTGGCGTCAATTTTTTGAGAGTTTTACACCAATACTTATTTGACCAGCTTGTAGCCCTTGTCAAAAGAAGGCAGTAAATTTCCCTCTTTATAGTATACTTACTCTATGGTAATAGTGACCCGGTGGCGCTCTTAGAAGAGCTCCACAGTGTCGCGACTAATGATCTCGAGTTCGTCGGGCTCAAGCCATTTACCACAGTAAGAGCCAGGCGTGAGCAACGGAAACTACCGTTCTTCCTTGTCCAGTTGTCGCCCAAAAGCAAACTAGATAGTCTAAGGAGTATCTCTGTCCTAGACTGCCAGGTTGTTATTTGGGATAAATTAAAGAGACGCGGTGACATGCTCCAATGCATGCGCTGCCAAAGATTCGGGCATGCCGCGGCGAACTGCGAGATTCAGTCTCGCTGCGTCAAATGCAGTGTGAATCACAATCAAGGAGAGTATAAACTTGGACAGGTTGAAGACAAGACCCAGCTAAAATGTGTACTGTGTGGAGGCAAGGGGCACCCTGCAAGCTATCGGGGCTGTCCTAAGTTCCAACAAATAAAACAAACAAAAGTTCCAAGGGTGGCGGAGAGGCGGTTGGCCTTAAATCCTGTTCCGACTTCCGTTGTGCCCCAAGTCTCGTACGCTCAGATGGCGGCCAGGAGGGCAACAACAACGGTACAGCCACAACCAAAGGTTGCTAAACAGGCCCCCGTATCTACGGCACCTGCGGTCCAGGCAGATATGATTTCTGTGTTGCTGGCCATGCAGGCCCAGTTAACCAGTCTACAACAACAGCTCGGAAAGCAGGAGGAAAGACTAGACCGTGTCTACGCTTACCTTCCCAGCTATGGGCAATTTAAATCTTAATGGGCGCGCTGTACGAGAACCCCTTTAAAATCCTGGTTGTGAATGTAAATTCACTAATCAGGACCGAGCGTAGAGCAAATTTGTTTCAAGTGTTGCATGATCACAGTCCAGATGTCTTTTTGGCTAGCGAAACCAAGCTAAACCAGGAACACAAATTGACTCACAACAACTACAATATAGTAAGAAGAGACCGGCCCAACTCCGTTCAAGGCGGTGGTGTTGCAATCTTTTTACGAAAAGGCATTAGTTTTAAAGTCATATATAACAATGAAGTGCGTAGATTCGGGTCGCTAGAAACCTGCATTATATGCATTCCTCTCCAACATGGGAAGCGAATGTATATAATAGCGGTGTACGCACCAGATGCACCTCAGCCCACTAATTTTATTACAGAGCTTGATGAGCTTTTTGAATGTTTAAAACTGCGCTCGGTTGAGAATTATTATCTTATGGCCGGGGATTGGAACGCCAAACATGAAGATTGGGGAAACCAAACGCCGAATCTCAGAGGGAATCATCTATTTAATTGGATGGGTCGACATAGTGTTGAGTATGGTTTTGATCTTTTTGCTACAGATAGACCATCGTTCCCAAGGAGCGGTGCTTTTCTAGATCTATTACTGTTAGACTCAGGACTGACGGTTAATGACTCTTTGGGTCATCAGACAAGAAACTGTTTACAGACGGTAGAATACGACAGTGACCACTGCGGACTTTCCGCCGTCATACAGCTACCAAACGAGCTTGTGGTGTTGGATGAATTTGTGCCTGCGCGCTCTTACAATTTTAGGAAGGCACGCTGGCCACATTTCTCCAACACCCTGGCTAGAGAATTCCTCTCGAACGACGTTGTACTTCCAAATGACAGGAATCTATCGAACGTAGAGATCGATGAATACTTGCTTCGAATGGATGGTATTATAAAACGAACAATAGATAGAACAATCCCACGATACAAAGAACAAAACGCAACTGAAATTTACAAGAACGCGACAATAGAAGCACTACACAGGCAAAAAAGTGGACTTCTGACAAAATTAAAACTCTTGTACAGGCGATTCACGGATAGAAACTATCTGGAGATTAGGACACTGAAGTTGTCGATAAAAAATGTAAACTCGCTCATAAAACTATCGATTATCAATTAATTCATACTGGGATAACAGAATTCGGGCCATTAATTCTTGTGACCCGAGTATGTTTCCTAAGATAAATAAATTTTTTAGAAAGAACAATCAAAATGATCTTCCGTGTCTTAAGCTTCAGAGAACAACAGACAACGAGAACATACTCCTGACCGCAGGAATAGATTTGGGAAACGCCGTCTTGGACGAGGATTTCTTTATGATTGAAGGTCCATTGGAGAAGGTTGAAACAGTAGGGTCTGTTTTTCAGCAAGTGTATAAGGTGAATGAATCCATTCACCTAAATCACAATCTGGAGAACTGAAGATGCAATAGACATATACACAACACTGTTTAACAACGCGCTGAATAATGCTTATTATCCAGTGAGCTGGAAGACAGCTGTTGTACATCCTCTCCCGAAAAAGGGAAAGGATAATTCCAATCCGGCAAATCTTCGGTCAATAAGTCTTCTTCCGAGTATCAGCAAAGTATTTGAAAAAGTCCTAAATAGAGCTCTGTCCAAGTGGGCCGAGGACAAAAATATAATTCCAGACACCCAGTTCGGCTTTAGGGCGGGACATGACACAATTCATGCCGCGTCCAAGCTAGTATCTGCTGTCCAATGGAACAATGCTATGAAACAATGCAGGGGTGCCTGTCTGGTCGATTTGGAGAAGGCTTTCGACACCGTATGGTTAAAGGGTCTTTATCTGAAGCTAACCAGATGGGGCATAAGTAATCCACTGTTATATATGCTTTACGACATGCTTAATGGTAGAAAGTTTGTTGTCAAGAGTGGCAATGTGACTTCTGCCACAACATTTGATATTAAAAACGGTCTGCAACAGGGAGCGGTGAACTCGCCGATTCTCTTTAGTATTTACACCAGCGATCTCATTGGGAGTATACCTCATGCAATTGCGTATGCCGACGATTTAGTTGCGTACAGAAGAGGTCCAACAGTTGAAGTCATTCAAATTCTCTTGCAAAGTGATTTCGATAAAATTCAACAATACTGTAGTGATTGGAAGATAAAAATCAACTTCCAGAAATGTGAAACTATCCTGTTTAGAACCCCTTTGTCTAGGGCTTCTAGGGATACGAGAAAGAACTGGCGCAAGCTAGTGATCGCTGGGCCACATGGACATCCAGTGGGGAGTAAAAGTGTGGTAAAGTACCTTGGTATCTGGCTGCTCTGGCCAGGGCTAAGGGAGCTTTTGCCCGGACAAGACGGCTGTTTTATAGCAGCCGCCTTGATAGCAAGGTGAAAGTGATTTGCTACATGGCCCTCATCAGGCCGATGATTGCCTACGGATGCCCTGTGTGGTTCAACGTTGCACCATCTCTTGTGGAAAAGATTCGGGTGTTTGAGAGACAATGTCTTCGTACCTTTCTTGGATTACACAGAACACCAGAGTCGGAGTACAAACACTACTATCCCAACGAGGTCCTATATAACGGGGCCAATATAAACAGGATAGATAACTTTTTAATTAATCTAATTCGCGGACACATTGCAAGAGCGATGACCTCGGCTAATGGCCAAATCTTCGAGGCTTACTACCCCCAAGATGAATATTTTGAAAAAACACGTTCAAGCGGTTTCATCCCGCCCGAGGCTTTCCTTTATTTAGACAGTCGAGGGCTAATACAGGATAGATCGGCGATCCCGTTGATCTACCATGTCGGACGAAAGACTGTGGATAGGCGGCTCCTTTACGACCGAGACATTGTCGGAGGGAGCGAAGCAGAGCGCCTCCGGTTCAGTAGGGCTGTGTCCGATCGGAACCGGAGGTAATATTTTGATCAGTTGCACCAGTTTTGGTGGCTTACAGGCTGATACTTGCAGTCGCCACTATTGCCTATGGTCGGCTTACATAGTTGTAGGGTAGATTTAAGCTAGGTAAGGGTGGACAGTTGCAGTGGCGTAAAAAAAATATATAAAAAAAAATAAAAATAAAAAAAAAATATATATATATACATATGTGTATGTATATATGTATTTATATACATTTATATATATATGTTTATATGTATATGTATGTGTATATATATATATATATATATTATGAAAAAAATTGCTGCTGTGCTGTTCTAGGTTTAGGTAGATTTAGTTATTTTTAGTTTATTTTATAAGTACTTATACATATTAAGTTAGTTTTAAGAAAAATATGGACTGATGCCTAGTTTTAATTTTTTTCTGGGAAAAAATAAAACCCGTTAATGTTAATTTTAATTTAAGTTATTCTTAGGCCGAAAGGCAATTAATTAAGATAGAGAGTAATTTAGAGCGCCTGAATTGGGCCAGTAAGTTAGTTAAGTGTATATTTAAGCTAGTTTATATTTTTTTTGTCTAGTATGAAGATAGTTATAAGTTTTTACAAAAAAAAAAAAAAAAAAAAAATGCTTTGTTGCAATTACCAAAAAGAGTATAACCCTGTATATTATATAATTCTAACGCATTATTATATATCTATATTTCAGTTAACACAATAACAACTGGTAAATTAGCTAATGAATTAAGAAGAGCCAAGAAAATTGGAAATTTTTTTCTCATACTACGAATATTTTGATGCAAACAAAAACATTAATCTAGGGAAGGAACAATATTGACTGGGTATTCACATACAGAAAAATTGGAAAGTGAATTCGATCTACTAAAACTCATAATTTTGAAAAATCTGCACTACAATTAATTCTTACATGATTGTCACCCTCATTCACCCGCATGTAAATAGTCCCATTCCTCGTCCATAAATAATTTTACATGAAGAATATTTTTTGTAGCAGGGCTTCCATTTGTTGTTGGTTTTGCTAGTTTTTTTTTCTTCATGTACCATTGGTTTATGTCTCTCTCCTGTACATTCACATTTAAACCATCACGAAGAATCTTCAGTGCAACATCAGTGTTTGACATGTCGGCATCGATAGTAAGTATGTTGACAATATCGATACAGTTTGAAAGCAGTTGTTGTTCTAGGTTATTTACCTTTGCTTCAAGAAGAGTAATTCTTTTTTCACACTCGTCATTCTTGGCAATAAGTGCATTAATTTGTTTTGTCTGGTTTTCCTCCATTGAGACAATTTTTGCATAGATCATCTCTTATGTTACAGAAGCACTATGTACGTTGGTGGTAGATGAAGGGAGATTCGATGATCGTTTACTAGGTTGAGTCGTGCCGGCAGGCGTCAGTGACAGTGACATTGAAAGTGGTGGTGGTGGCGGCGATGCAGCTGTTGGTGGCAATATCGATGACGTAGCTGGTGGCATTTGATGTGCAGTTGACGGTAAAGAGAAAGATTCTCTTCGTTGTATTGTACAGTTTTTGCATCTCCAAATGGATTTGCTTTTATTTAAGTACTCGAGATCAATTGCAGTCATCTTAACACAATTTCTATGAAAAATGATTCCGCACATTATTTTTATTTCAGTTCTTGTTATTTTAATCTTACAGATTGAACAAGACATTATGATAATAATTATAATTTTTTAAAAATCAAAACAAAAGCTCTCTGTGATGTATATACCCCACAACGATTCACTGAGAATTAAAGGCTTCGTCAAACAGAACGCGTTTTTAATACGGTGGCGTTGAGATTATTTTACGCGGCGTTGAGATTATTTTGACGCGGCGTTCTAAACGCGGTGTTAGAGCACGTCAAATAGAGGGCTATCCGCAGCGCGTTTCATATTTCAATCTTGACTTTAATTTTTTCACCAAATGCCAATTTTTTTTCATTTAAAACAATAATAAATGACACAAAATAAGTCACAAAATTTCCACAAAAAAATCAGAACTACTTACTTCACCAAGCAGCGTCAAAAAAAAAATTAGTAATCAGTTTTGAAGCCGTGTGGAATTTAACGCGGGGTTGAAAAAGCGATCTATGTGACATGGGATATATTTTAATGTATATTACAACGCGGCGTTGAATCGCGGAATTAAAAGGCGCCCTCAAAACGCACTCCCTTTGACGAGGTGTTAAGTCATTTAAATTATTGTTTTGATATTTGTTATTGTGTCATTTTCATTTTAAATATTGCTTATCATGGAAAAACTCATAGAATGTGTTAGAAAATAATAAAACATGTAAGAATATATGTATGTAGTTCTGAAGAACGAGATATGGCAAAAAATCGAAAATGAACTATTTCTCCAACGTTGCTTTAAAACGCCACGTCAACAAAGCGTGAGAAACGCGCTCTGTTTGACAAAAACTTTAATTCTCAAAACAATTAAAAAAATAATCTGTTCTAACGTGGCGTCAAAATAATAATTTGTAAATTATTTTAACGCCGTGTAAAACTCGACGCTGCGTTGAAGACGCGCTCTTTATGATATGGGATATGTATTTCTGTATACTACAACGTGGCGTAAAAACGCGCTTTGTTTGACGAGGCCTTTAACTTTGGCGTAACACGTTTGTCGTTGTTTGAGAATAAAAAGTCTAGGAACGAGCTTAAAATATTTTTTAAAATTGAAAACAATTCAAAAACATGTTTTTTTTAGTGGTAATGCATATTTTTTTCTTGATTTAGTTTAATTTTTGCAAATTTCTTTGAAATAAAATGCTTTTTCATCATCTAGCCGTCAACTCGTATTTAAGGTATACGAAATTGCAAATCTGATAGCACCATCAAAGCTATTGAATAAAAGTGTGTTTAACTCCGAACGCCCAACCGAGACCAACAGTGACCTGGCAGAAATTCCTGCCAGGTCACTGTTGGGACACAGTCCCTGCAGGGACAGGCTACGCGTCACTGTGTCCTACCAACAGTGACAGGGCGATTACACGGTCCTTGTAATTTGTTTTGGTCACTGCAAGAAACATGCAAAACAATGACGATCACAAGACGTGACACTTTAAGGACAGAAAACTACGTCATAGTGACGTCAGAATGTCACTGCAGTGACCAATTACAAGGACCAATACTAGCTAGTCCTTGAAAATAAATTGCATAATGTTGCATACGTGTAAGAGACATATGCGGTAGGCTTTTGTCAGGTGAAAAGATTTGAACCAGTGGTTTATGGTCTGTAAACAGAATAAAATGTCGTCCGAATAAAAACTAGAAGTATTTCTTAACACCGTACACGATTGTATAAGCCTCCTTGTCTATTTGAGACCACTTTTACTGCGGGCTTGTTAAAGTTTGCGAAGCAAATTGAAAAGCCCTATCACTGCCGTCTGGGAATATATGAGACAAAACTGCCCCAACACCCACTGGCGAAGAATCTGTTCATAAGCACAAAGGCTTATCCATAGCATAATGAACTAAGAAGTTATTAGACATTATTTCTTTTTTATTGTTATATTATTAAATTTCAATTACTTATTTGTGACCTCTGTTAGTTCTAATTATCTAATTATAAATTCAGTGGGCTATAGGTCAAAGTAAAAGATGTTATTGTTTAATCTGCTGCGACATTTCGAGCGTGTTCACGTTCTTCATTATTTATTTATTATATAAACATACACACATTAGTTTACACTATTTGTCAAGTGGAGTCAATAAACTTACAAAAAACAGCAATGAATAATATTAAACACTAATTTCACATTTTAATCATCAATCAATGACATCAAATTATTACAGTTTTTCTAATAACTAAGAGTTAAGTTAAAAATTACATGCATTCAACAATATAAATAAGCTAATAAACTACAACACGTCCACGTTCCACCAATTTAAGTCAACAATTAATTTTTTTTTAAATAAAAACTGCTTTTTCAAAAGGCAATTCAAATTTTTTTTAATAAAAACGGCTTTTTTAAAAGGCTGTAACTGTTGTAATGGAAGTGTGCAAAAAACTGCTCTTGCCCTCCATTGTTTACAAGAGAAACACAAACCAGATTTGGAGAATGTAGAGATTCTGCAAACGGAGCAAGCAGAATGTTACTTGAAATGTTGCACTTCAACAACAACAATAATTCTGTTAATCGGAGTTCTGAATTTGACAACCTAAGCAACAGTTACAGCCTTTTTAAAAGGCTTTTTATATCGATATAAACAAAATTTAAATTGTTGACTTAAATTGGCTGAACGTGGACGTGTTGTTAATTGGCTTATTTATATTTTTTAATGCATGTAATTTTTAACTTAATTCTGAGTTATTAAAAAATTGTTTTTAATTTATAATTCATTTATAGATATATTGATCTACTGATTGATGATTAAGATGTGAAATTAGTGTTTAATATTATTCATTGCTGTTTTTTGTAAGTTTATTGACTCCACTTGACAAATAGTGTAAACTAATGTGTGTATGTTTATATAATAAATAAATAATGAAGAACGTGAACACGCTCGAAATGTCGCAGCAGATTAAACAATAACATCTTTTACTTTGACCTATAGGCCACTGAATTTATAATCAGATAATAAGAAACAACAGAGGTCATAGATAAGTAGTTCAAATTTGATATAACGAAGGACACACCGTAATCAATAATAGAGTTTTACAACTACATTGGATACCATCGTGGCAGTGAAACTTTTTTTTTTTTTTATAATTAACGCGCGCACAAGGGATTATGTGTTTCCCTTTTAATGTAGAACACACTGCGCGGGCATTACAAAGATAAGGAGGGGAGAGATAGGAGGTGCCGATTAACATTGGTTTTAAATGTTTGTAGATCAAAATGGCAAGGGAAAATCCCGCCGGGTAAACTATTCCAAATTCGTGTCGTTCGGCTAAAAAAAGAATCCCTATATTTCACGGTACGTCCGAAATTAGGCTCAAGGGTGAACTGATGAGCATTCCTTGCGAGACGAGTATTAGGGGAGAAACTTTTAAGGGGAGGAATGCAACTGGCTACTTCGAGTGAACATTTTATGTAAAAGAAACGATAAAATAAGGAAAGACATGAAACATTGCGTCGGTGTTCGAGTGGGGCAATTGTTTCAGCGGCAGTTCTATTTCCTATCAATCTTAACGCTCGATTTTGTATTCTATCAAGCAGGTGAAGCGATGTTTGCGAAGCACCTGCCCAGAGGTGGGAGTTATACTCGAGTTTAGGGCGTATAGACGCTTTATAAATTGTAGCCAGATCAGATGGGGAAAAATACTTCTTACACCGATACAGAAAACCTAAGCACTTAGCAGCATTCTTAGCGATCTCAAATATATGGTCGTTCCAACGGAGGTCGTCGTTGACACATATACCGAGTACTGAGAGCTTTTCGGTTTCTTCGATGTAAGTGCCATTCATGGACAATGGTATTGGGGGAATGTTTAGCTTTAACGACAGAAGACAGCATTGAGTTTTCGAAGCATTAAACTCCACACGATTTCTATTACCCCATTTGACAATGCTGTATAAATCGGAGTTTAATGAGCTTGAGATATGGTACCGTTGCAATTGTACTTCCGAAGGCGAAGGACGTGAATTATCGAACGAATATGAAAAGCTGAGGGTAGAGTCGTCAGCAAAACAGTTAAGTGGATTAGAAGTAACAGACAGAAGATCGTTTATAAAAATCAAAAAAAAGAGTCGGAGACAGAACAGAGCCCTGGGGCACACCAGCATTTATTTTGTGCGAATCAGACTTGCATCCGTCCAATACAACTTATATTGAACGGGCCAGAAGATAGCTTCTAATCCAACGAACAAGTGTATCATCGATCCCAAAAGCACGCATTTTCGAAAAAAGAGCTTCATGCCAAACTCTGTCAAATATCTTGGAGATATCAAGAGCAATAATTTTACTTTCACCAAAGCGATGTAAAGATTTGTTCCACTGTTTGGTGAGATATGCCATCAGATCACCAGTGGAACGGTTGCTGCGGAAGCCGTACTGACGGTCATGGAGAAGCTTTCGATCTTCGAGATATTCCTTAAGCTGACGGTTAATCAGTGTTTCCATGACCTTAGAAAGAAGGGATGTCAGTGGTATGGGTCGGTAGGAGGAGGGGGAGGATAGGTCACCTTTCTTGGGGACAGGCTGGACAAATGCTGTTTTCCATCTTCTGGGAAAGATTCCAGAAGAGTAGGAGCGATGGAAAAGCTTACGCAGTGGCTTTGCCAGGGTGGAAGAACACCTTTTCAGAAGAATCGGGGGTATACCATCCGGGCCAGTGGATTTGTGTATCTCAAGATCTTTGAGAACTCTCGCTACTGTACGAGTGCGGAAAAAAATCTGTCCCATGGAAAAAATTACATTCGTAAGTACAGGAGGGGCGGGCAACGTTGCTATGCGGCAGCGTGGAGCTGGCAGCGAAATGGGCGGCGAGCAAGTTTGCCTTCTCTGAAGAGCAAACAATTGGTTTGTTATTGTCGATGAGCGTTGGAACCGAAGATGTCGAGGAGTTTTTTATATTTTTTACAAATGACCAAACATTTTTACTGCCTTTAAGACACTGCAGAATTATTTGCCGTAATTTTTGGTCATGCAAAAATTTGGTTCTTTCAATAACGGAGTTGCATGATTTCCTGGCTTGTTTGTGCTTTTTCCGATTTTCCTCTGTAGGTTTGGCTTTGTAAGAACGGAAACTTACTTCTTTGAGCCTGATAGCTTCTTTACACTCAGAATTAAACCAAGACTTTTCTTTAGGTTTGATGCTTTTTACTCTGTTAGGAATAAAAGCACGCATCCCTAGAAGAATCACATTTGTGATCATTTCAGCACTGGCATCAATGTCACTATCGAGGAAGCATAGTGACCAGTTAAAGTTTCGGAAAAAGATATTCAGGCCGTCCCAGTTGGCTTTTTCGTATTGCCAAACGGTCCTGGTGGGAAGTTTTTCTTTAACTGGATGGGTGGGGGATGAGAAATTAGCTGAAATGATTCAATGGTCTGAAGTGCCAAATGGAGAAGTTACACTAATGGTATTTTTATCAGGGTGAGAAGTAAGAAACAAGTCAAGAGTATGGGCGGCTTGCCCAGCAACATCCGGTATACGCGTTGGCACATCGATCAGTTGGGTAAGGTGATGTAACCCGGCAAAGAGCTCGACATACCTTCCTTCGGGTGTTGTCTGACCAGAATAGCGGAGCCAGTTGGAATTGTGTACATTGAAATCGCCCGCAATAACGATTAACAATTTTCGAGATGGAATCAGACAGTGCATCAAACTCGTTACAAGTCGAATTACTGTCAAGATTTGGACTCCGGTAAATAAAACAATAATGAATGACATGCTTGCGGACAGTGAATTTGAGCCATAAGAACTTAAAGTCGGTGCTGGAACATTGCCCATATTGGGGAAGGCTCTGGCAAGCAATATCATTCCTAACATAGACCACGAGACCATGATGGAAAAAGAGTAATGGCACCAAGCTATACCCATGTAGAGAAAATTCTGATAAATCAGTATTTCCTCCAACCTGAGTTTCACTTAATGCCAAAACAGCTGGCCTGTGTTGAACAGTGTAGACGTACACGTGAAAGAAATTCTTTCTTAAACCACGAACATTTGAATACACGACACAAAAATCACTTACCATTTAAAAATACTTACATACAAAACACAACTCTGATTAAGTCACTGCGCAGTTCAGTGAAAATCCAAATTAACTTCTGTAATAATCAACCTGTCTTAGGTGTTATGCCCATAAGACAGCCTGTTTACAAAAAATCAATCTAAACATTCAGCACAATAGGACAAATTCAGATGCCCTTATCTATTTACCGCAAGCATTGTATGGTCATACGATGCCTACAGTAGATAAGAAAGAGGCAGTTAAGCACAAAGGTCTTGGGACAGATTAGAGGATAATTTGTTATGCGAATGCGTTTTATTTATTTTTTTTTCTTCCTCAGCGCGAGTGGGCATCTTTATCATTCATCCTACGACGCGAGTGAATATTATTTTTTTTTTACAGCACACGCGAGGGGTTTTTTTCCAATTTCTCTAACGAGTGTGTATTATTTTTTTTTTTAAAGCACTCGCGATAACAACGCGCAATAATTATTTGTTTGGCTTTTGTTTAATTATTTGTGCGTGCACCTCGACGTCCATCCTCTACGAGCTTAGGATCGACACTCATCGATCGAAACTTGCAAGAAGCTGAAATAACATAGAAAATTAACACTTTTAAATACCATCTTGGCGGACCTGGTTATGGAAAACCTATTGAGTAATGTTCTTACCAAACTTGATAACAAACCAAAAATTATAACAAAATACGTTGCAGATTTTTTCGTTAGGTTATAAGAAGCAAAATAACACACTTGAAAAATATAATAGTTTCAATCACAAGATTAAATTTACTGTGGAAGTTGAGAAGAACGGTTTGCTTCCATACTTGGATGTCAAAGTAATAAGGATTAATAATAAATTGATATTCGATTGCTATCAAAAACCCAGCGTATCGGACCGTCTCGTTAATTTTCATTCTCAACAACCAAAACGAATTATCTTTAACACGGCACAGAATTTTGTTAACCGTGTTCTAGAAATAAGCGATATTTGGTTTCTCAAAAAAAAAAAAAAAAAAACACTACTAGGAACAAACTTTACTCCAATTCTTTCCCGCGCGATCATTGAAAAGCTTATCAACAACCATCAACAGACGCGCAGTTAATGTATTTTTGCGTACCGATAAGTTTAAAAAAAAAATAAACAACACAAATATAATTTATTAAACGTAACCCTTTTATTGTCAAACACGTCTTAATGGTTCTACGGATTGAAATCAAATCACTGAGAAATTTTCCAAGATACATTAGCAGATGCATTGATTATTATGTTAGGTCAGAAAAAAGGACCAAACATTAAAATGATATTCATATTATTTTCTGCTCCGTGAAGGAATGTGCAAACCATGAATTATAGTGTGGGAATAGATTTCCCATATAAAGAATTAAAGGTATCCGCTAACCGGATATCTAGTAATGATGGGTGGGGGGGGGGGGGGGGGAATGAGTCTTATACATAACTTCTCCCCCTTTAGTTTAAAATTCTGTTGAATTTTATTAATAATTTTAACTTTAATTTTCTTTTGAAAAATAAAACTGAAAATAACTAAAACAAATAATAAAATAATTAACGTGAAATTAATTCCATAAGATATGTTCTTATGATATTGTAATTCTTCAATTTTTTCAATGTTATTTTTTTTTTTAATATTATGTCTTCATAAGTTATTTTGCTGCTAAAATTGGTAAAACTATTCATTAGATAGTAGAATCGATCTTGAAAAAAATAAAAAAAAATATATATATATACATATATATATATATATATGTGTATGTATATATGTATTTATATACATTTATATATATATGTTTATATGTATATGTATGTGTATATATATATATATTATGAAAAAAATTGCTGCTGTGCTCTTCTAGGTTTAGGTAGATTTAGTTATTTTTAGTTTATTTTATAAGTACTTATACATATTAAGTTAGTTTTAAGAAAAATATGGACTGATGCCTAGTTTTAATTTTTTTCTGGGAAAAAATAAAACCCGTTAATGTTAATTTTAATTTAAGTTATTCTTAGGCCGAAAGGCAATTAATCAAGATAAAGATTAATTTAGAGCGCCTGAATTGGGCCAGTAAGTTAGTTAAGTGTATATTTAAGCTAGTTTTTAATTTTTTTGTCTAGTATGAAGATAGTTATAAGTTTTTACAAAAAAAAAAAAAAAAAAAAAAAAAAATGCTTTGTTGCAATTACCAAAAAGAGTATAACCCTGTATATTATATAATTCTAACTCATTATTATATATCTATATTTCAGTTAACACAATAACAACTGGTAAATTAGCTAATGAATTAAGAAGAGCCAAGAAAATTGGAAATTTTTTTCTCATACTACGAATATTTTGATGCAAACAAAAACATTAATCTAGGGAAGGAACAATATTGACTGGGTATTCACATACAGAAAAATTGGAAAGTGAATTCGATCTACTAAAACTCATAATTTTGAAAAATCTGCACTACAATTAATTCTTACATGATTGTCACCCTCATTCACCCGCATGTAAATAGTCCCATTCCTCGTCCATAAATAATTTTACATGAAGAATATTTTTTGTAGCAGGGCTTCCATTTGTTGTTGGTTTTGCTAGTTTTTTTTTCTTCATGTAACATTGGTTTATGTCTCTCTCCTGTACATTCACATTTAAACCATCACGAAGAATCTTCAGTGCAACATCAGTGTTTGACATGTCGGCATCGATAGTAAGTATGTTGACAATATCGATACAGTTTGAAAGCAGTTGTTGTTCTAGGTTATTTACCTTTGCTTCAAGAAGAGTAATTCTTTTTTCACACTCGTCATTCTTGGCAATAAGTGCATTAATTTGTTTTGTCTGGTTTTCCTCCATTGAGACAATTTTTGCATAGATCATCTCTTATGTTACAGAAGCACTATGTACGTTGGTGGTAGATGAAGGGAGATTCGATGATCGTTTACTAGGTTGAGTCGTGGCGGCAGGCGTCAGTGACAGTGACATTGAAAGTGGTGGTGGTGGCGGCGATGCAGCTGTTGGTGGCAATATCGATGACGTAGCTGGTGGCATTTGATGTGCAGTTGACGGTAAAGAGAAAGATTCTCTTCGTTGTATTGTACAGTTTTTGCATCTCCAAATGGATTTGCTTTTATTTAAGTACTCGAGATCAATTGCAGTCATCTTAACACAATTTCTATGAAAAATGATTCCGCACATTATTTTTATTTCAGTTCTTGTTATTTTAATCTTACAGATTGAACAAGACATTATGATAATAATTATAATTTTTTAAAAATCAAAACAAAAGCTCTCTATGATGTATATACCCCACAACGATTCACTGAGAATTAAAGGCTTCGTCAAACAGAACGCGTTTTTAATACGGTGGCGTTGAGATTATTTTACGCGGCGTTGAGATTATTTTGACGCGGCGTTCTAAACGCGGTGTTAGAGCACGTCAAATAGAGGGCTATCCGCAGCGCGTTTCATATTTCAATCTTGACTTTAATTTTTTCACCAAATGCCAATTTTTTTTCATTTAAAACAATAATAAATGACACAAAATAAGTCACAAAATTTCCACAAAAAAATCAGAACTACTTACTTCACCAAGCAGCGTCAAAAAAAAAAATTAGTAATCAGTTTTGAAGCCGTGTGGAATTTAACGCGGGGTTGAAAAAGCGATCTATGTGACATGGGATATATTTTAATGTATATTACAACGCGGCGTTGAATCGCGGAATTAAAAGGCGCCCTCAAAACGCACTCCCTTTGACGAGGTGTTAAGTCATTTAAATTATTGTTTTGATATTTGTTATTGTGTCATTTTCATTTTAAATATTGCTTATCATGGAAAAACTCATAGAATGTGTTAGAAAATAATAAAACATGTAAGAATATATGTATGTAGTTCTGAAGAACGAGATATGGCAAAAAATCGAAAATGAACTATTTCTCCAACGTTGCTTTAAAACGCCACGTCAACAAAGCGTGAGAAACGCGCTCTGTTTGACAAAAACTTTAATTCTCAAAACAATTAAAAAAATAATCTGTTCTAACGTGGCGTCAAAATAATAATTTGTAAATTATTTTAACGCCGTGTAAAACTCGACGCTGCGTTGAAAACGCGCTCTTTATGATATGGGATATGTATTTCTGTATACTACAACGTGGCGTAAAAACGCGCTCTGTTTGACGAGGCCTTTAACTTTGGCGTAACACGTTTGTCGTTGTTTGAGAATAAAAAGTCTAGGAACGAGCTTAAAATATTTTTTAAAATTGAAAACAATTCAAAAACATGTTTTTTTTAGTGGTAATGCATATTTTTTTCTTGATTTAGTTTAATTTTTGCAAATTTCTTTGAAATAAAATGCTTTTTCATCATCTAGCCGTCAACTCGTATTTAAGGTATACGAAATTGCAAATCTGATAGCACCATCAAAGCTATTGAATAAAAGTGTGTTTAACTCCGAACGCCCAACCGAGACCAACAGTGACCTGGCAGAAATTCCTGCCAGGTCACTGTTGGGACACAGTCCCTGCAGGGACAGGCTACGCGTCACTGTGTCCTACCAACAGTGACAGGGCGATTACACGGTCCTTGTAATTTGTTTTGGTCACTGCAAGAAACATGCAAAACAATGACGATCACAAGACGTGACACTTTAAGGACAGAAAACTACGTCATAGTGACGTCAGAATGTCACTGCAGTGACCAATTACAAGGACCAATACTAGCTAGTCCTTGAAAATAAATTGCATAATGTTGCATACGTGTAAGAGACATATGCGGTAGGCTTTTGTCAGGTGAAAAGATTTGAACCAGTGGTTTATGGTCTGTAAACAGAATAAAATGTCGTCCGAATAAAAACTAGAAGTATTTCTTAACACCGTACACGATTGTATAAGCCTCCTTGTCTATTTGAGACCACTTTTACTGCGAGCTTGTTAAAGTTTGCGAAGCAAATTGAAAAGCCCTATCACTGCCGTCTGGGAATATATGAGACAAAACTGCCCCAACACCCACTGGCGAAGAATCTGTTGATAAGCACAAAGGCTTATCCATAGCATAATGAACTAAGAAGTTCCTTATTCCTCGTCCATAAATAATTTTACATGAAGAATATTTTTTGTAGCAGGGCTTCCATTTGTTGTTGGTTTTGCTAGTTTTTTTTTTCTTCATGTAACATTGGTTTATGTCTCTCTCCTGTACATTCACATTTAAACCATCACGAAGAATCTTCAGTGCAACATCAGTGTTTGACATGTCGGCATCGATAGTAAGTATGTTGACAATATCGATACAGTTTGAAAGCAGTTGTTGTTCTAGGTTATTTACCTTTGCTTCAAGAAGAGTAATTCTTTTTTCACACTCGTCATTCTTGGCAATAAGTGCATTAATTTGTTTTGTCTGGTTTTCCTCCATTGAGACAATTTTTGCATAGATCATCTCTTATGTTACAGAAGCACTATGTACGTTGGTGGTAGATGAAGGGAGATTCGATGATCGTTTACTAGGTTGAGTCGTGGCGGCAGGCGTCAGTGACAGTGACATTGAAAGTGGTGGTGGTGGCGGCGATGCAGCTGTTGGTGGCAATATCGATGACGTAGCTGGTGGCATTTGATGTGCAGTTGACGGTAAAGAGAAAGATTCTCTTCGTTGTATTGTACAGTTTTTGCATCTCCAAATGGATTTGCTTTTATTTAAGTACTCGAGATCAATTGCAGTCATCTTAACACAATTTCCATGAAAAATGATTCCGCACATTATTTTTATTTCAGTTCTTGTTATTTTAATCTTACAGATTGAACAAGACATTATGATAATAATTATAATTTTTTAAAAATCAAAACAAAAGCTCTCTATGATGTATATACCCCACAACGATTCACTGAGAATTAAAGGCTTCGTCAAACAGAACGCGTTTTTAATACGGTGGCGTTGAGATTATTTTACGCGGCGTTGAGATTATTTTGACGCGGCGTTCTAAACGCGGTGTTAGAGCACGTCAAATAGAGGGCTATCCGCAGCGCGTTTCATATTTCAATCTTGACTTTAATTTTTTCACCAAATGCCAATTTTTTTTCATTTAAAACAATAATAAATGACACAAAATAAGTCACAAAATTTCCACAAAAAAATCAGAACTACTTACTTCACCAAGCAGCGTCAAAAAAAAAATTAGTAATCAGTTTTGAAGCCGTGTGGAATTTAACGCGGGGTTGAAAAAGCGATCTATGTGACATGGGATATATTTTAATGTATATTACAACGCGGCGTTGAATCGCGGAATTAAAAGGCGCCCTCAAAACGCACTCCCTTTGACGAGGTGTTAAGTCATTTAAATTATTGTTTTGATATTTGTTATTGTGTCATTTTCATTTTAAATATTGCTTATCATGGAAAAACTCATAGAATGTGTTAGAAAATAATAAAACATGTAAGAATATATGTATGTAGTTCTGAAGAACGAGATATGGCAAAAAATCGAAAATGAACTATTTCTCCAACGTTGCTTTAAAACGCCACGTCAACAAAGCGTGAGAAACGCGCTCTGTTTGACAAAAACTTTAATTCTCAAAACAATTAAAAAAATAATCTGTTCTAACGTGGCGTCAAAATAATAATTTGTAAATTATTTTAACGCCGTGTAAAACTCGACGCTGCGTTGAAAACGCGCTCTTTATGATATGGGATATGTATTTCTGTATACTACAACGTGGCGTAAAAACGCGCTTTGTTTGACGAGGCCTTTAACTTTGGCGTAACACGTTTGTCGTTGTTTGAGAATAAAAAGTCTAGGAACGAGCTTAAAATATTTTTTAAAATTGAAAACAATTCAAAAACATGTTTTTTTTAGTGGTAATGCATATTTTTTTCTTGATTTAGTTTAATTTTTGCAAATTTCTTTGAAATAAAATGCTTTTTCATCATCTAGCCGTCAACTCGTATTTAAGGTATACGAAATTGCAAATCTGATAGCACCATCAAAGCTATTGAATAAAAGTGTGTTTAACTCCGAACGCCCAACCGAGACCAACAGTGACCTGGCAGAAATTCCTGCCAGGTCACTGTTGGGACACAGTCCCTGCAGGGACAGGCTACGCGTCACTGTGTCCTACCAACAGTGACAGGGCGATTACACGGTCCTTGTAATTTGTTTTGGTCACTGCAAGAAACATGCAAAACAATGACGATCACAAGACGTGACACTTTAAGGACAGAAAACTACGTCATAGTGACGTCAGAATGTCACTGCAGTGACCAATTACAAGGACCAATACTAGCTAGTCCTTGAAAATAAATTGCATAATGTTGCATACGTGTAAGAGACATATGCGGTAGGCTTTTGTCAGGTGAAAAGATTTGAACCAGTGGTTTATGGTCTGTAAACAGAATAAAATGTCGTCCGAATAAAAACTAGAAGTATTTCTTAACACCGTACACGATTGTATAAGCCTCCTTGTCTATTTGAGACCACTTTTACTGCGAGCTTGTTAAAGTTTGCGAAGCAAATTGAAAAGCCCTATCACTGCCGTCTGGGAATATATGAGACAAAACTGCCCCAACACCCACTGGCGAAGAATCTGTTGATAAGCACAAAGGCTTATCCATAGCATAATGAACTAAGAAGTTATTAGACATTATTTCTTTTTTATTGTTATATTATTAAATTATTGTTTAATATTATTCATTGCTGTTTTTTGTAAGTTTATTGACTCCACTTGACAAATAGTGTAAACTAATGTGTGTATGTTTATATAATAAATAAATAATGAAGAACGTGAACACGCTCGAAATGTCGCAGCAGATTAAACAATAACATCTTTTACTTTGACCTATAGGCCACTGAATTTATAATCAGATAATAAGAAACAACAGAGGTCATAGATAAGTAGTTCAAATTTGATATAACGAAGGACACACCGTAATCAATAATAGAGTTTTACAACTACATTGGATACCATCGTGGCAGTGAAACTTTTTTTTTTTTTTATAATTAACGCGCGCACAAGGGATTATGTGTTTCCCTTTTAATGTAGAACACACTGCGCGGGCATTACAAAGATAAGGAGGGGAGAGATAGGAGGTGCCGATTAACATTGGTTTTAAATGTTTGTAGATCAAAATGGCAAGGGAAAATCCCGCCGGGTAAACTATTCCAAATTCGTGTCGTTCGGCTAAAAAAAGAATCCCTATATTTCACGGTACGTCCGAAATTAGGCTCAAGGGTGAACTGATGAGCATTCCTTGCGAGACGAGTATTAGGGGAGAAACTTTTAAGGGGAGGACTGCAACTGGCTACTTCGAGTGAACATTTTTTATAAAAGAAAGGATAAAATAAGGAAAGACATGAAACATTGCGTCGGTGTTCGAGAGGGGCAATTGTTTCAGCGGCAGTTCTATTTCCTATCAATCTTAACGCTCGATTTTGTATTCTATCAAGCAGGTGAAGCGACGTTTGCGAAGCACCTGCCCAGAGGTGGGAGTTATACTCGAGTTTAGGGCGTATAGACGTTTTATAAATTGTAGCCAGATCAGATGGGGAAAAATACTTCTTACACCGACACAGAAAACCTAAGCACTTAGCAGCATTCTTAGCGATCTCAAATATATGGTCGTTCCAACGGAGGTCGTCGTTGACACACATACCGAGTACTGAGAGCTTTTCGGTTTCTTCGATGTAAGTGCCATTCATGGACAATGGCATTGGGGGAATGTTTAGCTTTAACGACAGAAGACAGCATTGAGTTTTCGAAGCATTAAACTCCACACGATTTCTATTACCCCATTTGACAATGCTGTATAAATCGGAGTTTAATGAGCTTGACATATGGTACCGATGCAATTATCGAACGAATATGAAAAGCTGAGGGTAGAGTCATCAGCAAAACAGTTAAGTGGATTAGAAGTAACAGACAGAAGATCGTTTATAAAAATCAAAAAAAGAGTCGGAGACAGAACAGAGCCCTGGGGCACACCAGTATTTATTTTGTGCGAATCAGACTTGAATCCGTCCAATACAACTTATATTGAACGGGCCAGAAGATAGCTTCTAATCCAACGAACAAGTGTATCATCGATCCCAAAAGCACGCATTTTCGATAAAAGAGCTTCATGCCAAACTCTGTCAAATATCTTGGAGATATCAAGAGCAATAATTTTACTTTCACCAAAGCGATGTAAAGATTTGTTCCACTGTTCGGTGAGATATGCCATCAGATCACCAGTGGAACGGTTGCTGCGGAAGCCGTACTGACGGTCATGGAGAAGCTTTCGATCTTCGAGATATTCCTTAAGCTGACGGTTAATCAGTGTTTCCATGACCTTAGAAAGAAGGGATGTCAGTGCTATGGGTCGGTAGGAGGAGGGGGAGGATAGGTCACCTTTCTTGGGGACAAGCTGGACAAATGCTGTTTTCCATCTTCTAGGAAAGATTCCAGAAGAGTAGGAGCGATGGAAAAGCTTACGCAGTGGCTTTGCCAGGGTGGAAGAACACTTTTTCAGAAGAATCGGGGGTATACCATCCGGGCCAGCGGATTTGTGTATCTCAAGATCTTTGAGAACTCTCGCTACTGTACGAGTGCGGAAAAAAATCTGTCCCATGGAAAAAATTACATTCTTAAGTACAGGAGGGGCAACGTTGCTATGCGGCAGCGTGGAGCTGGCAGCGAAATGGGCGGCGAGCAAGTTTGCCTTCTCTGAAGAGCAAACAATTGGTTTGTTATTGTCGATGAGCGTTGGAACCGAAGATGTCGAGGAGTTTTTTATATTTTTTACAAATGACCAAACATTTTTACTGCCTTTAAGACACTGCAGAATTATTTGCCGTAATTTTTGGTCATGCAAAAATTTGGTTCTTTCAATAACGGAGTTGCATGATTTCCTGGCTTGTTTGTGCTTTTTCCGATTTTCCTCTGTAGGTTTGGCTTTGTAAGAACGGAAACTTACTTCTTTGAGCCTGATAGCTTCTTTACACTCAGAATTAAACCAAGACTTTTCTTTAGGTTTGATGCTTTTTACTCTGTTAGGAATAAAAGCACGCATCCCTAGAAGAATCACATTTGTGATCATTTCAGCACTGGCATCAATGTCACTATCAAGGAAGCATAGTGACCAGTTAAAGTTTCGGAAAAAGATATTCAGGCCGTCCCAGTTGGCTTTCTCGTATTGCCAAACGGTCCTGGTAGGAAGTTTTTCTTTAACTGGATGGGTGGGGGATGAGAAATTAGCTGAAATGATACAATGGTCTGAAGTGCCAAATGGAGAAGTTACACTAATGGTATGAAACAAGTCAAGAGTATGGGCGGCTTGCCCAGCAACATCCGGTATACGCGTTGGCACATCGATCAGTTGGGTAAGGTGATGTAACCCGGCAAAGAGCTCGACATACCTTCGGGTGTTGTCTGACCAGAATAGTGGAGCCAGTTGGAATTGTGTACATTGAAATCGCCCGCAATAACGATTAACAATTTTCTAGATGGAATCAGACAGTGCATCAAACTCGTTACAAGTCGAATTACTGTCAAGATTTGGACTCCTGTAAATAAAACAATAATGAATGACATGCTTGCGGACAGTGAATTTGAGCCATAAGAACTTAAAGTCGGTGCTGGAACATTGCCCATATTGGGGAAGGCTCTGGCAAGCAATATCATTCCTAACATAGACCACGAGACCATGATGGAAAAAGAGTAATGGCACCAAGCTATACCCATGTAGAGAAAATTCTGATAAATCAGTATTTCCTCCAACCTGAGTTTCACTTAATGCCAAAACAGCTGGCCTGTGTTGAACAGTGTAGACGTACACGTGAAAGAAATTCTTTCTTAAACCACGAACATTTGAATACACGACACAAAAATCACTTACCATTTAAAAATACTTACATACAAAACACAACTCTGATTAAGTCACTGCGCAGTTCAGTGAAAATCCAAATTAACTTCTGTAATAATCAACCTGTCTTAGGTGTTATGCCCATAAGACAGCCTGTTTACAAAAAATCAATCTAAACATTCAGCACAATAGGACAAATTCAGATGCCCTTATCTATTTACCGCAAGCATTGTATGGTCATACGATGCCTACAGTAGATAAGAAAGAGGCAGTTAAGCACAAAGGTCTTGGGACAGATTAGAGGATAATTTGTTATGCGAATGCGTTTTATTCATTTTTTTTTCTTCCTCAGCGCGAGTGGGCATCTTTATCATTCATCCTACGACGCGAGTGAATATTATTTTTTTTTTACAGCACACGCGAGGGGGTTTTTTCCAATTTCTCTAACGAGTGTGTATTATTATTTTTTTTTAAAGCACTCGCGATAACAACGCGCAATAATTATTTGTTTGGCTTTTGTTTAATTATTTGTGCGTGCACCTCGACGTCCATCCTCTACGAGCTTAGGATCGACACTCATCGATCGAAACTTGCAAGAAGCTGAAATAACATAGAAAATTAACACTTTTAAATACCATCTTGGCGGACCTGGTTATGGAAAACCTATTGAGTAATGTTCTTACCAAACTTGATAACAAACCAAAAATTATAACAAAATACGTTGCAGATTTTTTCGTTAGGTTATAAGAAGCAAAATAACACACTTGAAAAATATAATAGTTTCAATCACAAGATTAAATTTACTGTGGAAGTTGAGAAGAACGGTTTGCTTCCATACTTGGATGTCAAAGTAATAAGGATTAATAATAAATTGATATTCGATTGCTATCAAAAACCCAGCGTATCGGACCGTCTCGTTAATTTTCATTCTCAACAACCAAAACGAATTATCTTTAACACGGCACAGAATTTTGTTAACCGTGTTCTAGAAATAAGCGATATTTGGTTTCTCAAAAAAAAAAAAAAAAAAACACTACTAGGAACAAACTTTACTCCAATTCTTTCCCGCGCGATCATTGAAAAGCTTATCAACAACCATCAACAGACGCGCAGTTAATGTATTTTTGTATCGGTACGCAAAAATACATTAACTGCGCGTCTGTTGTTGAGTTTAAAAAAAAAATAAACAACACAAATATAATTTATTAAACGTAACCCTTTTATTGTCAAACACGTCTTAATGGTTCTACGGATTGAAATCAAATCACTGAGAAATTTTCCAAGATACATTAGCAGATGCATTGATTATTATGTTAGGTCAGAAAAAAGGACCAAACATTAAAATGATATTCATATTATTTTCTGCTCCGTGAAGGAATGTGCAAACCATGAATTATAGTGTGGGAATAGATTTCCCATATAAAGAATTAAAGGTATCCGCTAACCGGATATCTAGTAATGATGGGAGGGGGGGAATGAGTCTTATACATAACTTCTCCCCCTTTAGTTTAAAATTCTCTTGAATTTTATTAATAATTTTAACTTTAATTTTCTTTTGAAAAATAAAACTGAAAATAACTAAAACAAATAATAAAATAATTAACGTGAAATTAATTCCATAAGATATGTTCTTATGATATTGTAATTCTTCAATTTTTTCAATATTTTTTTTTTAATATTATGTCTTCATAAGTTATTTTGCTGCTAAAATTGGTAAAACTATTCATTAGATAGTAGAATCGATCTTGAAAAATTTCTTTTACATTTTCCAGTAATGGTCTAAAATTCTTAGTTCACAATTGTTAAAATTAAATAACAGATTTCCTGTTACATATAAATTTCTGTCATCACAATTTTGTGTTATATTCATATTTTTTAGAATTTTTTTATAATTTCATCATTAATAGTTAAAATATCAGTTTGATTTTTTTATGAGTTTACAATTTTCTTGGTATACACAAGTCTACTTATTTGTAGTTCATTTAAATATTTATTTTCTTCATATTTATATGTTATGTTTATATGCTCTCTATCGAACAAGTATGATTTTAATATTTTCTATACTCCTTACCAGTAACTAAATCACTCTCAATATTCTTAACTGACCTATCGACCCATCGCTATTTCACATTTTGTGTTGTCTGCTGCATTTAAACTGTCAAAATAACGCAACGGATTCATTGGGTCACCTCTTTTGATCGCATGCGACAACGTCGCCGGATTCGTTGCCGTACCGGACGCAACGGATTCTATGGGTTGAGCCCTCAATACTTATACTAAAATAAATGCTGGCTTAGGGTTCTTGTTAACAATCGTTTTTCCAACGGCCACCGGGCCGGTGCAAAACGGGTGCTATTGTTGACTGCCGTTTTTTCAACGTGTTACATGTCGGTGCGTTGATAAGATGCAGAAAACATTGTTTAAAATTTTATTAGTTTAAAATAAGTTTCAATAACCACAAAGAAATTAAATTCATTAATTTCATTTTTAATTCATTGAATAAATTAAAATTCCAACCAAACTCACCGTGGTTATTAGTGGTACTCGTTTTGTTAGTTTGTTTTTAAACCAATGATTTTTGTTGAATGACAAATCATTGCTTCTTCAATTAATCAAGTCGACAGGTCGGAAAAATGGCTTTAGGACGACAAAGGTCAGAACTTAATGAAATTTTGGGATAATGTTTGGGGATGGTTAAATAATTTTTTTTTTAAGTTTTGGACCTCGTAGACCCTGTGCAAAAAATGTGAGGAGGAACGCAAAATGTTTGAATTTTCATTGGTTCTTCAATAATAATTTTTGCCACTAACGTCTTACGTTGAAAGCGTTCAGGTAAATTTTGTAGAGCAATTTATCAATTCGTTATCAAGATATGCCGTTTCGAAAAAAGGTAATTTTCAAATTTCCTTAAAAAAATGCCAAGAACTGCAAATATTTACCCCATTTCTTCTGCTTTACTCGAATTATGATCAAATATTGTGGCTATGATTTGTGGATAAAACAACAAAACTTTTGAAACCCTTAAAACTTACCACGCACCCTTTCCCACCCCTCCCCGTTACAAGCTTTTGAAGGCGTGAGTGGAAAATTTAGTTTCCCCTCCGGGTGGCGAAGTCTTTTTTTTTTAGATTTGTAATAAAAAGATGTGTTAGCTGGGCGCAGTACCTATCTGATAGTAAAAAAATATTCAGCTAGGACCTATACATCACGAGATATAGGCATGTGATGGCTTGAGTGAAAACACACATTTTTGATGCGATATATGGATATATGGATCATATAGCTAAACTCAAAAATTATATGACAGTGCAAAAAATACTTCGCTAGGAACTTTACGTAACGAGACACAAAGATATAAAATTTTATTGAAAAAATATATTTTATGACCATTACCCTTCAATCCGCTACTGGAGACGTTCAATGTTCAAGTTAAATCGTCTGTGAGTGAGATAAAGATATGGAAAAGTTTAAGGAATGCTAACTGCTTGTATTTTTTTCGTTAATTTTTTTTTTGTTTTTATTTTTGGTAATTTCTATTTAATTTGAATGTAGATTGTAGTATTCACTACATGCACCCCAAATTATATCGATTGCTTCTCCGTCTTAATCGCATGCAAGATCATTCCCAGCATTTGCATACTATTCCTAAAACCATAAATTATGATGCACATACATACCAGCGGTATAATAAAGTATTCAACTTTATTAACGTACGCTCGCCGTCGGCTAAACAAAATATTCGTTTTATCAAACCAGCGTCAAATTTCACTTCATGCACCCACAGTCGCAGTCCAATGGAGATTCCCTTTAAGAATGCAATGTCAACAAAAGGAAAATCCATAGACTATGTGACATACGAGGCGATGACAAATCCCAATGCATTTGAGCAGAACATTCTGCTTACACCGCATTGGCAATGGATGACACAACTAATGATATTATAAGTGGGTTAATGCTGACCTATAGGGAAGTGATTGTACTGGTGCCAGTGCACTATTAATATGTCAACATCGACTGGTTATGGAAATTATGCAATATAAAATAAGCAATGATAAGACAATTGCATGGGAATATTGGGATCACCAATGAAAATGCATGCGATCAATAATAAGTATTGAGGAATGATCGATATCCAAGAATATGTATAAAAAGAGTGGTTGGAAGGAGTAATGTCAGAGAGTAACTCCAGAATTCATAGATAACGGTCGCAGCCATTTGCCTTAGACAGCGGACCTAGTTAACTATAAGCCTCATTTAATAAATAAATACTTAAGACCATTAGTAGCAGCCTCGCCTAGACAGCGGACTATTGGAATTTAAAATCAAGTGTTTTTATTTGAATACCTCTTCGGTTACGCACTCTTCCCTCGTAAGAGGAAGCACGGTGCGATATCTTTACAAGAAATTTGTGGCAGCGGTGGGATCCATTAAAAGTGATCTCCTACCAAGACACAAGACCGATCTTCTGAGGCGTGCTGGGGCTACACACCAGCAAAAAGTGAAAATAAAAGTTAAACAAAAAACAGATTACAAAAAAAATAATAATAATAAAATAAATAAATTGTTTTTTTCTGTGAAGTGTTAGAAGTCCTACAAGAGTAAGACCTTGCTAGCTTTAGAGCTTAAGCATTGGGCAGACAGTAGGCAGTGCAATTAAAAGACCAGGTGGACAATACCAACTCTAGAGCGTGAAGCTTGCCTGGCATCATCAATATCAGCGGCAAGAAAAGCAACATCACCAATATCAGCGGCAAGAAAAGCAACACCAGCAATATCAGCAGTAGCAGCGACAACAACAACACGAAAAATATTTTTTTTTTTGGTATTTATTCTTATATTTTAAAATTATTTCTCATATCACATAATCCTTTCATATCATACCACTGTATCTATTTTTTTTTGTTTTCACTTGGGTCATTCTTTGAATCGTTTTTTTTTCTCCTATCGCGGAACAAAATAAACATTTTTTTATTCAAAATTCCTACCCGTAATTTACAAAAAATTAAAGTTAGCCTTTTCGAGAACTTGCCCTTTCATTCATATATCAAAATGGCAGTATCGGAATATAAAATAAGTCTTAACGACGTTATAAATATTGTGCCGGACAAGCAGGGGATCTTGCAAAATTTCTAGCTTGTGGCGACCTTCTTTTCGGCTCAGTTAAATCTGATGCAGACCGTTAGCTATTTTTAAAGATAGTAAAAACTAGACTAGATGGACCAGCATTCGAATTGATACAATTCAAGACGGTCGAAAAATGGGAAGACCTTCACGCCCTCCTAAAATAGGAATATACCCCAGTAAAATCACGCCCTCCGCCCAAAATGAGTTGCTTGCAGCTCGGCAACGAGGAAGAAAAACAGTTAAGGAATTTAGTGACCGTATTGCACAACTACTGAACTCTTTAAACTCCGCGACATACGCTAGTTCCGCAGAAGAGGAAGTTAGAAAATTCCTGTCCCAAGAAAATGAAAGTCTAGCCATTCAAACTTTTGAGGATGGTCTGAAGAACCAAAATCTTAGATTGATGGTACAAGCTTATGGATCAAAAGATCTTAAAAATTCTATTTCCTATACTGAAGAACACTTAAATCGTCTAGAACGAACTATCCCTCCTACGGTTAATAACCAAAACCGTCAGTATTCGAACTTCCCTTCTTCATCACGCCCCACTTGCCAAATTTGTAACAGGGTAGGCTATTCTAAAGAAAATTGTTACAGTAATCCAAATAGAAAATTTAACCATCTCCCAAACCTACCAGCCCAAATTAAAAGAGAAGTACAACGTCTCACTTGTGGGTACTGTAAAAAACCCAATCACAGAGAAACAGCAGAATTAAATTGTAACAGTCTGGACAAATTAACTTTAACCAAAACCCGTTCAGAAACAGTCCTCAAAGACAACAAATTGATCGAAACTCCACAAACGTCCGGCAGTACAAAGTCAGACAAGGGTTCCAAAATTGGCAACCCGGTGAGGACTTTCACCCTTACGAAAACAATTCAGGAAACGACAACGATCGGGAGATGAAGAAGAGATGGGTCATCCTTCCCGACTGGATACAACTACCGACCCGCAAATATAAACACAAAAAGTCTAACAATTTCACTCTGCCCAGAATTTGATGAACCGGTAATACGCATTCAATTCCAGCCATCAAATAGAAAATACTCTACTTTCCTAATAGACACTGGATCAGATATAAGTCTGTATAAAAACAGACAGTGGACAAAAGCGAACTTTGCAAAAAATGCACAATATCTTCTATTTCAGGTGATTCAGTTTTTACCCTAGGGGAAATAACAGGTTCTTTTATAATAAACGAAGAAAAGAATCTCTTTCTGAAACACCCTTTTCAAGTTTTAACACCCCAAATAAATTTAGTTTACGATGGAATTTTAGGAAATGATTTTCTCAACAAACATAAATGTAAAGTTTACTACAAAAAACAAATTCTCGAAATAAATGAGATCGATTTCAATAACTTTCCAACCAGAAAAAATATTCACAAAGCTACCCCTCACGAGGCGGTGCCCACGGGCTATGACTTTGAAACTAGAGGCGATGGTATAACAAAGGAGAACAATTCAGTTCCACAATCCGATGAAGTATCCATCAACCAAAAACTCCACCAACGTGCGAGTGGAATCTCTAGTTCCAATAAGCATAATGAGAATATCGATTCTGATAACGAGGAATCACTTTCATTTGTGTTAAACGATACGGGAAAAATGGATAGTGCAAACAAAAATACCAGTAAGACTACATTAAAAAATGGTGTAGCAGGTAAAAATAATAATAAGACTTTAGAAAACGAAAGCAAAAGAGCAAGGAAACTAAAGCAAAAATAAATAATACTGTAGCAGATCATAAGACTACACCAAAAATAATTAATCGTAACACTTCCATTAGTAAAAATGTACACGTAACCCTTCCATTCCGTAGTCAGCAAACGATAGAAATTCCATTCGAACAACATGATACAAATCTCCAGGACATTGTTATAAAAAAGAAACAAATTATTCCAGGAGTATATTTGGGCGAAACAATAGTAAGACCTAAGAATAATAAAATTTAAATTTTAGCAATGAATACTGTTTGCCGCAAGGACATTAGCATACAAATTATTAAAGATTATTCTCCACAGTCCAACTGTCGCGAAGTCACAAACATAAAATTGCCCTCGGTAATTCAAAAAAAAAGGAATCGCACAAATTCAATCAACGATTAAAAAGTGCCCAAAATAAGATGAAAAGAATTTAAACTAATTTAACCATTTGAAATAAAAAACAGTTTTATTTTACTATGTAAATTCAAATTTTGTATTTTATTTAGTTTGTACTTTCTTAGGTGGAACTTCTTTATTTAGCTTTCGAATCTGGAATAAATTTTCATGCATGTTACAATTATTATAAAACCTCGGTCTTACAGCTGATTCCGCTTTTGGTCCAGCTATAGATCATTGAACTTTCAATATCATCGATCTATTCTCCACCGTTGCTTGACCATGCCCATCCAATGCATGTGCAATTGCACACACAAAGCTTCTCCTCGCACCTCTCATCCTCTTCGTTTAGCTTAGAAACCACGATAGATCGAAAACTGCTGCTTGACCATCCACGGCATACATACACAAAAAAACATCGCATAGTGGGAGGGGCTAATTATTCATAGGGCGAAACCTGTTTTCAGAGTTAACTCCCATGAATTGATTATGATAATTGGTGTTATCTTTCATGCGCTCCCAATTTTGGCAATAGGTACGATTATGTATGGACCAAACGATAAAACAAAATGTATGCATGTTTTGCCGTCGGTGATTTGCATCTTTGATTTTGCGAAATGTAGAAATGTAGATTTTTGGTTTTCAGATGAAGATGATGCATGTTGCGTCGCAACATCCTGCCGGGCCCCCCGGGACAGGAAACGATGACATCAAGGGAATGGTTGGGTAAACTTGAGTTGATTTTCGATGTGATATTGTTGTGAGATGTTTGATCGTAGATCCTCGACGTGTGACGGGTATGTAGTGTATATGAAAAAGAAGAAAAGAAAAGGTAGGTATGGTGAATGGTGTGTGGCTATATTGGGTTGTAAGTTATGGATTATTAGGTTTGAAATGTATTAAATTCAGTTTAAATTAGTTTGTTAGTTTAAAGAAATATATATGAGAGATGCAAATAATGATTAAAGTGTGTGTGTGTGGGTTTGTGTGCTTAATTCATTTACCATCGGCAGGAAACAAAGTTTAGCTATAGGGCGCTTTAATGAAGCGGTTGCAGTTTTTATTGTGACGACACGAACTTTTCCATCCGTTCCAGGGTGCATGTCCGTAATTTTTCCGAGCCGCCAAAGAGTTGGGGGTGTTTGTTCCTCAGGCAAAAGTACGAGATGACCCACTTTGAGATCATTATTTGGCGTTAGCCACTTTGGACGCTTTTGTAATCGAACCAAATATTCAGATTTCCACTTTTTCCAAATATCTTGGTGGATTTTTTGCATAAGTTGCCATCTATCTAAATGAGATTCTTTAAGTTGTGTGAAATCCTTTTCTGGTGCTGTGTTAAGTGCTGACCCAATCAAAAAGTGTCCTGGTGTCAAGATTGAGAGATCATCAGGATCTTCATTTACAGGACAAAGTGGGCGGGAATTTAAGCAAGCTTCCACTTGAGTGAGTATGGTGGCGTATTCCTCAAAGGTAAGGGTGTATTGCCTGATTACGCGCTTTAAGTGGTACTTCATGGACTTTACACCTGCCTCCCAAAGACCACCAAAATGTGGAGCAGCAGGGGGGTTGAAATGCCATTGTGTACCATTCTCTTGAAGAATTTTTGCGATGTCGTTTGTCCACTGCTTTGGCATGAAGTTTTTCTCTGCATCCATGATATTTGCAGCCCCTTTGAAATTCGTACCACAATCGCTGTACAAATTTGAACATATTCCACGGCGAGCAGTGAAACGTCTAAAAGCTGCGATAAATGCGGATGTGGTGTAGTCGCTAACAAGCTCGAGGTGAACTGCTTTTGTGCAAAAACATACAAAAATCGCGATATACGCTTTTGTAATTTTGCTACATCGACCTTTCCAAGCTTTGAGTTGAACAGGACCAGCATAATCGACTCCCGATGTTTGAAATGGGCGCGCTTGACTCACTCGCAACGTTGGCAAGTTGCCCATTTTCTGCTGCATCTCTGTTGCATTGAATCTGTAGCATTTAAGACATTTGTGGATACAGTGTTTGACTGTAGATTTCAAGTGCAGAATCCAATATTCCGATTGAAGTGTAGCCATCATTAGTTGCTGTCCACCATGGAGAGTTTTCATGTGGGTGTCATGGACGATGAGTGACGTAAGAAAGTTACTTGATGGGAGTATTATAGGATGCTTTTGTGAATAAGGCAGATTAGCATTTTCTAAACGACCCCCAACTCGTAATATACCCTTTTCATCCAAGAATGGTGAAAGTTTCGCTATCTTGCTTTTTTTAGAGACGATTTCTCCCCTACTTAGTTTGGAGATATCTTCATAAAAATGCTCCTGTTGTATAAAGACAATCAAACGTAATCGTGCTGAAGATACTTCATCGACTGAAAGTGGTCCACGCACACGAGTTTCTAGTTTCTTTGCCTTAAATTGAAAATTTGTTAAGAATCGACGCCAGTATGCTGCAGCTCGATATAACCGATTAAGAGATGAAAAACGATTGAAAAAAATTGATTCGATTCAAAAGTAGTGAAGTGAACACAGAGCTGAAAAACATTAATTATGGGGTACCCAGATGTTAGCAATTTACTTTTGGGTTTTGAACTCTGCAACCCTTTCATTTCCAGTTCTGTAGGTTTGAGTTCAACAGGCGTATGACGAGTTTCATCAAACGATTTTAGGAATTCAGGACCATGCCACCACTGTCGATTCTGAATGAGATCATTAGGAGAGACTCCTCGAGATGCAATGTCAGCGGGGCTCTCCTTAGATGGAACGTAATTCCAATGGCCAGCATCAGTCAGTTCTTGGATTTCTGCCACTCTGTTGGCAACGAACGTTGTTCTCAGGTAGGGTGCGCTTTTAATCCAAGCTAGAGTAATTTGAGAGTCGCACCAAGTGAACAGTTTTGCAGATTGAAGTTCCATCGTATCCACAGTGTGTACCAACAACTGTGCCAGCAACAGAGCTCCACAAAAGCCAAGAGCTTTTATTGCATTTTTTATATCAAACGATAATGGGATTTGCACCTCCCTATCTTCCTCTGGTACAGACATCAACAGCTCCTCGCAGTTACTTGCCCATTTTCGTAATGGAAACCCTCCTTTCTTCAACATCTTTATGAGCTGTGTCTGCATCTGCACCGCCTCTATCACTGAGTCTGCCCCGTGAATTACATCATCGACGTAGAAGTTCTTTAAGGCTATTTTCGATGCAAGAGGAAAATCATCACGTTCATCAGATGCCAATTGTTGGAGCGTTCGGATGGCTAAGTAAGGTGCAGAGGCAGTACCAAAAGTGACTGTATTAAGGCGGTATGCCTTCACTTCTCCTCCTTCTACATCTCGCCATAGCACAAGTTGATACATTGAATCACCTGGAGTGACCCAAATTTGCCTATACATTTTAGTTATGTCGGCTGCAAATGCTACTTTGAATCTCCTAAACCTTGCGATATGGTCAAAGACGTCATCTTGTAATCTAGGACCAATATAAAGATGATCATTGAGCGACGTACCATCGGATGTTTTACAAGACGCATCAAAAACAATCCGCAGTTTTGTGGTTGAGCTAGTTTCTTTTACCACGGCATGGTGAGGTAAGAAGTAGTGAAGAGAATTAAGCGCAGCAAGTGGTACCTCAGTCATATGTCCAAGCTCTTTATATTCATTGAATACTTTTGTGTACTCTTCTTTGAACAACGAATTTTTTTTGAGTTTTCTTTCTAATTGTAAGAATCGTACAAGCGCTGACCTCTGAGATAACCCTATCGAGGGATATGTTCCTTCTTTGAAAGGAAGTTGGACAACATATTTTCCATCTAATTGTCTCTGATGTGTTCTGCAAAAATGCCTTTCACATTTTTCTTCATCTGGTGGTGAATTTCTTCAAGTTCCCAGAACTTTCTTAGCATTTGGTCTAGAGATTCAGATTCAGTTTTGATGTGAAAGGCTTGTACTTGTGAGTAGCTATCGGGTAAAATGCCTCCAGAAAGAACCCAGCCAAGCTCTGTTCTTTGGGCTATAGGGGTACCTTGTGGTCCTTTTATTAATCCTTCAAGGATAATGGAAGAGTACGCATCGCTGCCTAACAAGATGTCGATTTTACTTGGTTTGTTGAATTTAGGATCTGCAAGTTCTATATTCTTAAGATGATTCCAATTAGACATAGGTATCTTACGCGTGGGAAGAATAGCTGAGAGTTTTGGAAGGACCAAGGCATTTAACTGAAGAGTAAAGTCTTTGTTCACGTTAGACAAAATCGTTAAAGTGACCTTCCAATTTGAGGTACTTACATTGCTCTCTCCAACGCCAATTACTTTAACGCAATTCTTTTCCCTTTTCAAATTGAGAAGTTGAGCGGCAGACTCAGTAATGAAAGACGATTCTGACCCTTGATCTAATAATGCTCGCAGCAGCAACGGTTGGCCAGCAGGTGTCAAAACCTTGATGAGGGCCGTAGCCAGAAGAACAGGTGCAATTTCGTTTTCGGCTAGACACGCGTTATTTGCTGAAGCAATTGCAGTTGAGGGTGCAGTGCTTTCTGATCCCGATTGGGAAGTATGAGCGGAAGAGGAAGTCGCTTTGTTTGATTGTGGTACAGGAATGTTTTCGGTGACCTGTGTTGCATTAGCTGCATCATTTAAATGCAGTAACGAGTGATGTTTTTGATGGCAAGTGGAACACGTGAATGTGCTTGTGCAGTTTTGAGTAAAATGTGAATTTGAAAGGCAGTTAAAGCAGAGATTATTCCTTTTAACAAATTCATGCCTTTTTTTTTGCATTATATGCTTTAAATTTAAAGCAATTTCGAATAGAATGTAAGCCCTGACACAGCGAACATTTATTGACATTTTTAGAGTTGTGAACACGAACCGTATTTGACGATGTCTTTTTAGATTTTTGGTGATTTAAACCTGAGGAGGACTGTCCAATGACATCTAATGTCCTCGATCTCATCAAAATGAAATCTTCTAAGACGCTGTATTGAGGATAATCAACATGCGTCGAAATATGTGATTCCCAAAGCCCACGAGTTGTATAAGGAAGTTTTTGTACTGTATGAAATATGAGAACATCTTCCCACGATTCTACAGCTACCCCAAGATTTTTTAATGATTGCTTCGCTTCGTTTGTCGTATCTAATAAGAGTTTGAGATCTTCTGATGACTTTTGAGTTATTTTAGACTGATCGAAAAGAAGTTTGAATTGATTATCTTTCAATAAGCTGATATTTTGGAATCTTTTCACTAACAACGCCCACGCAGATTCAAAATTTGTGTCTGTATTTCGAAGAATTCGAGCCGCCTCACCGGATAAATTACCTTTCAAATATTGGAGTTTATGAGCATCAGATATCGAAGTATTCTTATTTACGATTGCTTCAAACAACCCCTTAAATTCTGGCCACATTTTAAGCGAACCATCAAAAGTGGGAATTTTAATTGGAGGGAGTTTAAGTTCGACCGACGGTGATGGTGCATTTGATCCGAGCAGAGACTTATTCTGAAAACCTTGGCTTTCAATTTTGAAAATCTGCTCTTTTAACTCGCACGAATAATTAAAGTAAATTTCTTTTAAATTATGAAAAGTTAGTGCATCCATATACTTAACCTTTGCTTCTTCAGTAGGAGCTTCAACGATTTTCTGATGAAGGACTCTAGCCTCATAAAAAGATGTTTCTAAATTAGTTAAACGCACTTCGTTCATGTGTATCGTATTTTTTGATGAATCTAATTTTTTATATGCTTTATAGTCAGCATCTAAATCTTGTAAAGTGGTGTGAACCGCATCTATTAAACCAGGAAGTTTGCTCTTACTCATATTGAAGTCAAAGATATTCAATTAATTACCCAGAAATTACACAACACACGTTTTAATTAAGATCAATGTGATCAATAAATTAAAAATATAAAATAATGTTTAATTAAAAGCCACACACCTGTAGTTATGCGTTGCTCCCTCGTTGAATCAGCTTCTTATAGTCCAGATCTTCACAGGATAATTTAAAAAAATCGACCACACGTACTTCAAATGTTTTTTTTTTTCTTTATCCGACACACGAACACGATTGTCTTTGAGATACACACGAACGCGATTGTCTTTGAGGTTTATTTAAAAACTATACGCACACGAAACTATTGTATCCTTTTTTTCACGCACTTTTTGATTGTTTTTCTATTGTTTTTAATGATCCTTTTTTGAATCCTTTAATATCCGGCTCGAAGGACCAATGTTTGCCGCAAGGACATTAGCATACAAATTATTAAAGATTATTCTCCGCATCCAACTGTCGCGAAGTCACAAACATAAAATTGCCGTCGGTAATTCAAAAAAAAAGGAATCGCACAAATTCAATCAACGATTACAAAGTGCCCAAAATAAGATGAAAAGAATTTAAACTAATTTAACCATTTGAAATAAAAAACAGTTTTATTTTACTATGTACATTCAAATTTTGTATTTTATTTAGTTTGTACTTTCTTAGGTGGAACTTCTTTATTTAGCTTTCGAATCTGGAATAAATTTTCATGCATGTTACAATTATTATAAAACCTCGGTCTTACAGCTGATTCCGCTTTTGGTCCAGCTATAGATCATTGAACTTTCAATATCATCGATCTATTCTCCACCGTTGCTTGACCATGCCCATCCAATGCATGTGCAAATGCACACACAAAGCTTCTCCTCGCACCTCTCATCCTCTTCGTTTAGCTTAGAAACCACGATAGATCGAAAACTGCTGCTTGACCATCCACGGCATACATACACAAAAAAACATCGCATAGTGGGAGGGGCTAATTATTCATAGGGCGAAACCTGTTTTCAGAGTTAACTCCCATGAATTGATTATGATAATTGGTGTTATCTTTCATGCGCTCCCAATTTTGGCAATAGGTACGATTATGTATGGACCAAACCATAAAAAAAAATGTATGCATGTTTTGCCGTCGGTGATTTGCATCTTTGATTTTGCGAAATGTAGAAATGTAGATTTTTGGTTTTCAGATGAAGATGATGCATGTTGCGTCGCAACAAATACCTTAGAAAACGAAAAAACGATAAATATAAACACCTTAAATTTAACTTGGGATGTTTAAGATCAGTATTATCAAGTTGATAATATGAATCGCTTTAAGAACAAAATTGAGAAACGATTAAATAAGTTAGAAACTATGTTGATATTAGACCATTGTAACACCGAAGAGAAGGAATCTATTCTCAAGATCTGCAGAGAATATAACGATCTCTTTTATCTAGAGGGGGACCACCTTACTAATACCAACTCCATTACGCATAGAATTGGTACTGAGGAGAATAAACCGCCAATTTAAATAAAACCTTACTGGCTTCCAGAGAGTCAAAAAGAGGAAATCCACAAACAAGTGCAGGAAATGTTGGACGATGACATCGTACGACCAAGCTCCAGTCCCTGGAACTCACCTTTGCTACTCGTTCCCAAGAAAACCGGAAGCGATGGAAGCAAACGTTGGAGGGTAGTTGTTGATTTCAGGAAACTGAACGACCTAACTATTGGAGATGCTTACCCACTGCCAAATATTAGTGACATATTTGACCAATTGGGAAGGGCAAAATATTTCAGCACATTAGATTTGGCTAAAGGATTTCATCAGATCTTGATGGATGAAAACGATCGGTGCAAGACTGCATTTAGCACTCCCTTTGGACATTACGAATATAATCGTATGCCATTTGGTTTAAAAAATACACCTGCAACCTTTCAACGCCTGATGAACAATGTTCTCACTGGCGTACAAGGTTTCGACTGTTTCGTCTATTTGGACGACATAGTTCTCTACGGTCACGACCTTAAAGATCATAACTCCAAATTAATAAAAGTTCTTAATCAATTAAGTATGCATAATCTGAAACTCCAACCAGAAAAATGCAATTTCCTAAAACATGAACTCATGTACCTCAGACATCTTATTTCTGAAGATGGATTAAAACCAGATCCAGAAAAAATTAAAGCCGTAAGAACTTATCCTACGCCTAAAAACACCAAGGGTATAAAAGCCTTTCTAGGTTTCGTTGGCTATTCCAGGAAGTTTATAGAAAATTTTTCCACCATAGCCGAACCACTAACAAAACTGTTAAAGAAAAATTGTGTTTTTAAATGGGATACCTTTTGCGACGAGGCATTCCGAGATCTAAAAAATAAAATGATAAATCCCCCAGTTTTAGCCTACCCAAATTTTAAGGAAGAGTTTATTGTTACAACAGATGCTAGCGATGTCGGAATAGGGGCCGTTTTGTCCCAAGGTACCATCGGACAAGATAAACCCATATCTTTTGCAAGTAGAACATTAAACGATGCAGAGATCAAGTATAATACAACCGAAAAAGAATTACTAGCAATAGTATATGCTATACAGCAATTTCGTCCGTTTATTTACGGCAAACACTTCACTATTTGTACCGACCACAAACCTTTACAATGGCTCTTCTCCCGAACAGATCCCATGTCTAGGCTAACGAGATGGAAAATTTTATTGTCAGAATACGAGTATACAGTAAAGTTCAAACCAGGAAAATTATATCTGAATGCAGATGCTCTGAGTCGAAATATAGGTGAATATAATAAAATATTGGTATTAACACGCGGTCAGAAACAAAGACTAAACAAAAAAATTCAGAATCAAGAAGCTGACCAAGTAACGCAAAATGAGAATCTAGAAGACCTAAACATCCTGTCAAGTTTCACCTTGCTGGAGGAGAAAGGATCAATTTACTTTAATAAACTCATTAAAACTAAAGTCATAATTTTACCAATAATAGAATCTGTATCAAAGATATAAACAATAAAAATAATTCAATAGGACTCGCTTTACCACCTATGAATAATGATTCCAAGCTTTCTATTAAAAACATTGTTACAGCTATATTTCAAAACCATAATATAACTATTCATCTCTTCACTGACGAAAGAATATTTCTTGATAACATCGAAGCATAAAAACCGTGCTATTTGATTTTCATGACTCCCCGTTTGGAGGCCACCAAGGAATAACAAGAACTACTAAGAAAATCAAACAAAAATATTTCTGGCCGAGTATGAATACAGACATAAAGTCATACATACTCCAGTGTGACTCATGTCAGAAAAATAAATTATCCCATAATAAAAAAAAGTTCCCATGAAGGTAACCACTACAAGCAAAACACCTTTCGAGCGGATAGCTCTTGATATAGTGGGTCCCTTACCTATCAGCTATGACGGCAATAAATATATTCTGACCTTCCAGGATGACTTGACAAAGTTTTCGGAAGCAATACCTGTGCCAAATGCCGAGGCTCCAACGTGCTATACGCATATTAGTGGAACGATTTGTATGTCGATTTGGGATTCCCGATTCAATCCTTACGGACCAGGGAACTAATTTTCTTAGCAATCTGTTTAAAGAGGTATGCAACATTCTCAAATTAAAAAAATTAGAAACCTCTCCATATCACCCACAAACCAATGGTGCGCTGGAACGAAGCTGGACGTTCGCAGAATATTTACGTCTCTATATTGAGAAAGATTCACTCAATTGCGACACCTGGCTTCCATACGCCATGTTCGTATATAATACCACCTCACATAGCAGTACAAAATATACCCCATTTGAGCTATTGTAAGGTTATCCTGCACGGATCCCAAGTTCTTTAAACAGGGAACCGCAGACCTACTATAACTATGACAATTACGCTTCAGAGCTAAAAAGTCGTCTTCAACATAGTCACAAAATAGCTCGAGAGATAATTTATAAAGCTAAAAAGAAAAACAAAGTTTATTAGGATAAAAATGCTAAACAAAGAAATTTCAAAATTGGTGAAAGAGTACTATTGAAGAATCATACAAAACAAAACAAACTATCAAATCTCTGGAACGGACCTTATGAAGTAATTAAAATAATGTCCGACGAGAATACCATAGTTCAAATTGGTAGAAAGTCAAAACTGATTCACAACAATAACGTAAAACTGTTCTCAAATTAAATACACATACACTTAAACCTCACACAATAAAATAAAAATAAATAAAAATATGAATATAGGAGAACAACACATTTTGTTTTGACTTATAGATCATGGGTATCCTAATGTACTTCACTTTATTGCCAATATTGACCAGCGTCACCTTCAAGATAAATCAAATAGAATCAAATCCGGGTATCTTCTTCGAGGAAATAGGCAAGGTTGAATTTTATACAACACAATGGAAGCTTATAGCATATTACGATCTTACATTATTCAATGGAGCTCTCAAACATGCAGAATACTACGTTGAGGAGATAAACAACCTATGTAATCAATTAGTAGGCATATCCAACTTCGATCTTCTTTGTAGTAGCGCAGTAGTCGAGGTATCACACATAATGGACGACATAAAATTAAAATTTAATTTGTTACAACCTAAACCTAAACCTAGAAATAAAAGAGCATTGGTGAATATTATAGGAACCATAAGCAAATCATTGTTCGGAACACTGGACGAAGATGATGCAAAGTTTTATGACAAACAAATAGATAAACTAAAATATAATGAAAACTACCTTCTAGATCTTTTGAAAAATCAGACATTAATAATAGAAACAACAAGGAACATATTAGATAAAGTTTTTTTATTTTCGGAACTTACCGCGTTATAAGAAACATTTTCTTATTTATTTCTACCCGACGTTTCGAAGAAGTTTCATACTTCGTGGTCACGGGATGAGACTGACGTTTGATTGCTGTTGTTTAAGTTATTGGTTTTTAGCTCTCGCTCTCAAGTAGTACCGGTGCGTAGATGTTGATGCATTTGGATTGCTTGTGGGTGGTGGTGGTGTACTCGTTCTAGGTTGTTGTTGCGTTGAGTCGATGTATTTTTGGACACATGCAAAGCTCACGACATCGGCTATAGGTTTTTTGATTTGCTTTACTATGGTTTTGCTTATGAGAGGATCCCACGTTGGCGATAATTTAAAGCTAGAATCTCTATTGAAATGTGTATGTTTCTTAATTTCAATAGCTTCTCTGACGATTCTTGGTACATAAAATCTTTCATTTGCGATTGATCTAGCTTGATCAAAACGTATAAAGTGATCTTCGTTGTAGGCCAGATGTTCACATATTGCCGATTTTGTGACAGCGTTATTTTGGATAGCTTTGATATGTTCGTTTAAACGCGTTTTAATACCTCTTTTCGTTTCACCAATATAAAAAGATCCACAGCTACAGGGAACAGAGTATACACCAGGATTTTGGAGTGGAAATTTGTCCTTAGGCGATCTTAAAAATTGACGAACCTTAGTTGGTGGTTTAAAGATGGTTTTAACATCATATTTTTGTAAGATTCGCCCAATTCCATCCGTTATGCCTTTGATATAGGGTAAAAAGGCCCTTTATCAAATGCTGGAGGTAGAGAATGTTTCTGTGAGCTGGGTTTGGGTTTCCAGGTTCTCTGTTTGGAGTTGTAGCCATTCTTATTAAGTGCAATGTCTATATCCTTCAACTCTTGCTTGAGGTGTTCGGGGTCACAAATTTTGTGAGCACGGTTCACAAGAGCCGATACAACCGATGTCAAGTTGGCTGGGTGATGATGTGATGTAGCATGTAAATATCTGTCCGTATGAGTGTCTTTCCGGAATCATGATCAAGCTAGATCAATCGCAAATGAAAGATTTTATGTACCAAGAATCGTCAGAGAAGCAATTGAAATTAAGAAACATACAAATTTCAATAGAGATTCTAGCTTTAAATTATCGCCAACGTGGGATCCTCTCATAAGCAAAACCATAGTAAAGCTTTGCATGTGTCCAAAAATACATCGACTCAACGCAACAACAACCTAGAACGAGTACACCACGACCACCCACAATCAATCCAAGTGCATCAACATCTACGCACCGGTACTACTTGAGAGCGAGAGCTAAAAACCAATAACTTAAACAACAGCAATCAAACGTCAGTCTCATTCCGTGACCACGAAGTATGAAACTTCTTCGAAACATCGGGTAGAAATAAATAAGAAAATATTTCTTATAACGCGGTAAGTTCGGAAAATAAAAAAAAATTATCTAATATGAATATCGTCCGCGAAAATAAAAACCTAAAATCTCATACAACAAGGAACATGTTTAACAAATCTGAAACCACAATTGAATACCAATTTACTGCCATTAATTCAAAAATTGGTGATGTGAAAGAAACGGTAGAAAGACTTATCAATCAAACTTCAGATCAATCTCTAATATTAAAAATAGAATCCCTTACTTCACTTTTAACACTCCTTATTATAAGATATCAGAATACCATTACTGACATCTTAGATGTTGTGACTAATGCAAAAAACGGCACACCGCATCCGACTATCATCACACCGGAACAGCTAAAAAATACCTTGTCAAAAATCAAACAGGAACTTCCTGATGACTTTCAGTTACCATCTATTATACAAGGACATAATATTCTACCACTTTATGAAATAAGTAGCATGAGTGCAACAATAAAAAAAGAAAAAGTAATATACGAGTTCAGAATACCTCTACCCTATAGAGAAAACTTTCAGCTTTTTAAAATTATATCCCTTTCAACCCGTTTTCAGGATAGACTAATATTCATTCAACCACCTTCGAAATATCTTCTCATTGATTACAAAAAGAATACTCCTACAACTTAGAGACACAAAACCTGAAACACTGTAAAACAATAGGCAACAATTTCTTATGTGAAATGACACATCCTTTATTAAACATGAATACAAACAACCCTCAATGCGAAATCCAACTATTGCAAAGAATACAATCCCTTCTTACTTCGTGCGAATTTAAAGGATCAAATATATCTACCCTTTGGGTACAAACTTCATAACCAAACACATGGTTGTTCTCCTCTTTAAACAAATATATAGTAGATGAAATTTGCCAAGATTCTATTGTTACGCATACTCTAGAAGGAACAGCTACTCTTGAATTCACGGGAAACTGTTTGCTAAAATTGAAAGATCTCACAATATGGGCTAAAAACGAAAAAGCTACTTCTGTTTATAATTCCTTTATCCCCGCCTTAAATATTTCTAAAATAAAAGAAGTTTATTTGAAAAATTAAACCAAACCCGAAAAGAAACTAACATTCATAAAATATTCAAGTCAAAAAAACCATGGAACAAACACTATTTTTAACAATTGACAAACACCATGTACACCACTATACATTAATATATATAATCTTCATAATCTTAATAATTTCATTTTGCTATAAAAGATACCAAACCTATGTATTGAAACATGAACCAAAAGAAAAGAAATTTGTCCGGGTGACCCAAAATGAAAACGAAATGCCAATATTTGTTCTAAGTAATTAATTAAACTTAAGAAAAAAATAATGAATTACAACAAACAAAAAAAATGTATAATCTAATAACGATAATAATAATTTGTACCTATATCAACTCTTATGTTCAACGAAAAAAAAAATATATATATATATATAAAAGAAGAATAACATGTATATTATCAATTACTATATTTACAAAAAATTTTTTTTAAATACATACTAATTATAAAAAGTTCTATGTAAACTCATTGACACGCTCCATAGCAACAGAAAATTAATCTCTTCATGACAATAATTTTCTTTTTTTAAGGGGGGAGGGATGTAGTATTCACTACATGCAACCCAAATTATATCGATTGCTTCTCCGTCTTAATCGCATGCAAGATCATTCCCAGCATTTGCATACTATTCCTAAAACCATAAATTATGATGCACATACATACCAGCGGTATAATAAAGTATTCAACTTTATTAACGTACGCTCGCCGTCGGCTAAACAAAATATTCTTTTTACCAAACCAGCGTCAAATTTCACTTCATGCACCCACAGTCGCAGTCCAATGGAGATTCCCTTTAAGAATGCAATGTCAACAAAAGGAAAATCCATAGACTATGTGACATACGAGGCGATGACAAATCCCAATGCATTTGAGCAGAACAGTCTGCTTACATCGCATTGGCAGTGGATGACACAACTACCAATGCAAATGCATGCGATCAATAATAAGTATTGAGGACTGATCGATATCCAAGAATTTGTATAAAAAGAGTGGTTGGAAGGAGTAATGTCAGAAAGTAACTCCAGAATTCATAGATAACGGTCGCAGCCATTTGCCTTAGACAGCGGACCTAGTTAACTATAAGCCTCATATAATAAATAAATACTTAAGACCATTAGTAGCAGCCTCGCCTAGACAGCGGACTATTGGAATTTAAAATCAAGTGTTTTTATTTGAATACCTCTCCGGTTACGCACTCTTCCCTCGTGAGAGGAAGCACGGTGCGATATCGTTACAACAAGATGTATGTATGGAGTTTTTTTTTTACAGTACAGGCACTGAGTTTTTTTTAATATCACGCCCGAGATGGAATCTTATTATTTATTGTTTTAATTGTTGCCATATTGAAGGAGATTTTTTTTAAGTGTGATGTGTGAGTAAAGGAATAGTGAGAAAAAAATACAGGCAATAGCATTCCGCTCTCACTATACACCCTTGTGGTATCTTTGACGGGCAGATCGGAAATAAAGCTAGTATTAGACGGTCCTTGTAATTTGTCACGTGACGTCACAACAAAATAGATCCTACTACCGTCACTGCCGCGACAAAGTTAATCGTGTCACAGCTAGCTACAGTGACTATCACACGAATGACACATGTCTGTCCTTATTGTCCCAAAATACAATAAACGTCAAAGTGTGTCACTGTTGTCCCTATATCTCGGTGTCACTGCAAGGACATGCAAAACAGTAACGATCACACGACGTGACAAGTCCAAACAGCTGATCATTGGCGGTGAGCCTAAACTGCTATGACATTTATCATTTTCAGCAATGACGATCACACGGCGTCACTCAAATGAGTCCCTGTGTCTTGGTTATTTTGGTTGTTTTGGTTAAATATAGACGTGAGTTTCTGAAGTGTTTCAATTACCTAAATTAATTTAATTAAAAAAAAGAATAAATAATACATTTCCAATTACAGTGATTAAACGCAAAAGTGAAAAGTCAAAAAAAGTATGTCCACACGAACTATGGTAGAGGTGGCGATTCTTGCGGCCTACATATTGAAAAGCAGTAGTGGCGATGACTCCGACAATAACCAAAGACCACCGCAAAGAATTCGTTCATTGTGGTCCAAAAATAAGTTGTTGTAACGGGAGAATGAAGGTTTCTGCGCAAAACTAATGCGAGAATTATGAGCTGAGGAGCCAGAGCTCTATCGTCTCGTCAAACAGCCGCATTTCGACGCGTTTAAGCGCCAAGTTTCAACGCCGCGTTGTAATATACCGCAATACATATCCCCCGCGCTAAAACGCGCCCTCAAAACGCACTCCCTTTGAAGAGGTGTCAAGTCATTTAAATTATTGTTTTGACATTTGTTATTGTGTCATTTTCATTTTAAATATTGCTTATCATGGAAAAACTCAAAGAATGTGTTAGAAAATAATAAAACATGTAAGAATGTATGTAGTTCTGAAGAACGAGATATGGCAAAAAATCGAAAATGAACTATTTCTCCAACGTTGCTTTAAAACGCCACGTCAAAATAATCTCAATGTCGCGCTCTGTTTGACAAAGACTTTAATTCTCAAAACAATTAAAAAAATAATCTGTTGTAACGCGGCGTCAAAATAATAATTTGTAATTTATTTTAACGCCGCGTTGAACTCGACGCTGCGTTGAAAACGCCCTCTTTATGATATGGGATATGTATTGCTGTATACTACAACGTGGCGTAAAAACGCGCTTTGTTTGACGAGGCCTTTAAACTTTGACGTAACACGTTTGTCGTTGTTTGAGAATAAAAAGTTTAGGAACGAGCTTAAAATATTTTTTTTTAAATTGAAAACAATTCAAAAACATGTTTTTTTTAGTGGTCATGCATATTTTTTTCTTGATTTAGTTTACATTTTGCAAATTTCTTTGAAATAAAATATTTTTTTTCATCATCTTGCCGTCAACTCGTATTTTAGGTATACGAAATTGCAAATCTGATAGCACCATCAAAGTTATTGTTTAACTCCGAACGCCCAACCGAGAACAACAGTCACCTGGCAGGCTACGCGTCACTGTGTCCTACCAACAGTGACAGGGACATAAAAATGACGTGTCACTGCGCCTGCCACCGTTTTGGTCACTGCAAGAAACATGCAAAACAATGACGATCACACGACGTGAAACTTTTAGTACAGAAAACTACGTCATAGTGACGTCAGAATGTCACTGCAGTGACCAATTACAAGGACCGTCTAATACTAGCTAGTCCTTGAAAATAAATCGCATAATGTTGCATACGTGTAAGAGACATATGCTGTAGGCTTTTGTCAGTGAACCAGTGGTTTATGGTCTGTAAACGGAATAAAATGTCGTCCGAATAAAAACTGGAAGAATTTCTTAACACCATACACGATTGCATAAGCCTCCTTGTCTATTTGAGACCACTTTTACTGCGGGCTTGTTAAAGTTTGCGAAGCAAATTGAAAAGGCCTATCACTGTCGTCTGGGAATATATGAGACAAAACTGCCCCAACACCCACTGGCGAAGCATCTGTTGATAAGCACAAAGGCTTATCCTTAGCATAATGAATTAAGAATTTATTAGACATTATTTCTTTTTATTGTTTTATGTTAGTTCTAATTATCTAATTATAAATTCAGTCGGCTATAGGTCAAAGTAAAAGATGTTATTGTTTAATCATCTGCTGTGACGTATCAAGCGTGTTGACGCTCTTCCACAGGCCTTTATTTTACAAAAATAAATAAAAAACATACACACATTAGTTTACCTTATTTGTCAAGTGGCGTCAATAAAACTTACAAAAAACAGCAATGTCTAACATTAAACACTAATTTCACATTTTAATCATCAATCAATGACATTAATTTTTATATATATCTATAAATGAATTATAAATTAAAACAATTTTTCTAATAACTCAGAGTTTAGTTAAAATTACATGCATTCAAAAATATAAATAAGCTAATTAACTACAACACGTCCACGTTCCACCAATTTAAGTCATACAATTTAACAGGTATATGTTATCCTTTTTTATAAATGGTCTAAAAATATCGCTTAAATTTTCAAAATCATATTCCGCAATATATATAATTCTTTTATCATGGATTATTTCTATTTCCTTCCTGAACTTTATTATTTGTCAAACTAATTTGAGTTTTATATTTGTTTACGATTTCTTCCTTTATCGGAATATGATCTAACAATTCTTCTTCTGCGGAATGAATTGTTGCCATAGTGGTTTCATTTGCATTATCTTCCAAATTAAATAGTAAACCTTTTTGTGAAACATCGTCTTTATAGTGTTTACACATACTCATCCCTCCATCTTCAGACTTAACGTCCTCGTTAATTTCAATTCTGCTAAGAAAGTCTGCGACTTTATTGTTTTTGCCTGCAAATAATTTTAGAAGCCACCTATATAGTTTGGATCTGTAGTCCTAAGTTTAATATCTTTCTTAAGATACTTTGTCATGGGCTGCGCAATTTTTGCGTAGTCCTTTATGAATTTTTTATAAATTCCACTAAGACCTAAAAAACTTTTTATTTGTTTCTGGTTTTGAGGTAATTCTAAGTTTTCAATTACTTTAATCTCATCAGGATTTGGTTTAAAAACATCTTCTGTAAGAACATGACCCAGAAATTGAGTTTCTTTTTTCATAAAACTGCATTTATCAATCTGATTTTTTAATCCCGTATTTTCAAGTACTTTAAATATTGCAGTTATAGATCGTATGTGTTTCTCAAGTGATGTGCTGAAAATAAGTATATCGTCTAGATATACTACATATGAAATGTTTAAAAAATTTCGTAAAATGTCATTCATAAGCCTTTAGAATGTCGCTGGGGCAGTCTTTAAGCCAAACGGCATTTTAACAAATTAATATAAACCTTGTTCCTCTTTTACGAAAATTTTAAATTTGGTAATAGCCTTTAGCTAGATCTAATGTTGTAAAATAGTTTGACCTTCCCATCTTGTCTAATACGGCGTCCATATTAGGAAGTGTTATTTCATTTAATTTCCTAGTCTATAACTATACGAATTTTTGAACTCCCGAATTATCATTTTTTTCGGAATGGCTATTAACGGAATTGAGTATTTAAATCTACTTTTTCGGATAATTCCCTGCTCTTCTATTTCAGCTATCTGCCTTATCACTTCTTCCTCATGTTTAGGAGGATACCTATATAATTTCGCATTGACTTGACAATCTGTAGTTGTCTTTATTTTATGTGTAATTATTGGAGTGCTCGTTAGCTTATCTCCTTCTTTAAAAAAATAATTTTGAAATCTTTGTATTATTTTGGTTAGCTACATGCTCTCCTTTATTCAAATAATCAAGTTTAAGTCGATTAATTATGTCACTATTGTTGATTGTCTCTAATGTATAAATTTCGTGATATGTATATGGTTTCCCTAGTATTTTTATTCGTTGTTCGTTGAGAACTATTGTTCCTGACTCTAAATCGATTAGGGTGTTTAGTTTATTAAGAATGTCGATACCAAAATGGATTGGTTTTATTTTGACCTTCTTAAAATTACCAATCCCATCGTCCACAATGCTAAGGGTAGACCCCGTATCTATTAAAGCTAAATATTTTTTGTTTTCTATGGTAATTTCTATCGAAGTAATTCATCCGAGGCAAGTTGATAAAAAACTCAACATTATTTATCTCTCCGTTATTTTGTGAATTATTTGTCTCTATATTGCCTATAGACATGGGTTCGTCATGTCTCTGATAATTTTGGTTTTGCGCGCGATTGTGACCATTATTATTTGAGCTATAATAATTTCCTGAATTTCTATAACCATTAAAATTACCTGAATTTCTTCTATTAAAGTTATTGTAGTTACTTGCATTTCTGTTAGTTGTATTATTACTAGTGTTTCTACTGTTTGTAGTGTTAAAATTACTAATATTTCTATTAGTAGGATAATTATTGCTTTGATTAAACTGCCTAAAATTTCCTTAACTTCCATTATTTTGTTGACTGTTATTGTAATAATTATTTTGATTTCTAGCAAATCCTATCTTGTTCTGATTTTCAATTTGTCTATTATCTATTTTGTTGGCATTATTATTTTTCTTAAATTCATCCCTAATACAGCTGTCTTCATATCTTCTCCTTATCATTATTTCAAATACTTTATCTAGATTTTTCTCTTCATAGATTTTGTCTAACAAAACACCCTGACTCATCTCTTTGATTATTTTAACCAGCATGGAACTTATAGTACTTAAGTCTATGGCGCTGTCGCCTTTATAATATTCTTTTAATTTTTTGATTTTCTGATAAAAGTTCACTTACTGTATTTATTTGAGGCTGTTTACCATCCTCTAAATCTGACTGGGTTCTACGTCCGGCTTATAGTGCAACTTAAACTGTCTTTTAATTTCGTCGCAGTTCCCTGCATCTGGTAGGTTGATTAGTATTTCCTTCGCTTGTCCTTGTATTTTCTCATTGTAGATTGTTCTCACCATGTATTTCCTCAACGTTAGGCTTGTCGTACCCCCAATGTAATATTCAACATTTTTTATAAAGCTGTTGAAAGTTACATCACCTGTCCCGGTCCGGTAAATGAAGTCATATGCTTTTCTTCTCTTTACCTGTCGAGTCGGGCTGTTTCTCTGGTTTGGAGGTTTTGGAAAGCTGTGTTAAGCTGTTCCAATTGTTCTTCCCTCAACATAATCTGTTCCTCTTTTTGTCTAAGCTGTTCTTGGAGTTGTTCCATTTTGACTTCTTCTAGGTTACGATTTTCGTCGATTTGTTTAGTTTTCGATTGACTCCTTGTCAACATTAATTGTTTTTAATTATTGTTCTACACTTTTCGTGTTTATCAATATTAACAGTTTTTAGTTATTGTTTTACACTTTTCGTGTTTATCAATATATTTAGTATAAGCAACCACAATTTAATTTTGCACGATTTTATTATTGGGTTCACTGCTTTACCTTACAATTTTCAATACGCAGTTTTTCAACTCTTTTTTCGTATTAGTATCACTAGATAATTGTATTTTTTTTAAATTATTTAATTATCCTACCGACTGCTCCATTAATGTGTTTTCGCGTACCGATAAGTTTAAAAAAAAAATAAACAACACAAATACAATTTATTAAATGTAACCTTTTTATTGTCAAACACGTTTTAATGGTTCTACGGATTGAATTCAATTCACAGAGAAATTTTCCAAAATACATTAGCAGATGCATTGATTATTATGTTAGATCAGCAAAAATGACCAAACATTAAAATAATATTCATATTACAGTCTGCTCCGTGAAGGAATGTGCAAACCATGAATTTTAGTGTGGGAATAGAAGATTTCCCATATAAAGAAATAAAGGTATCCGCTAACCGAATATCTAGTAATGATGGGGAGGAATGTGTCTTATACATAACGCGCATACAATGGAAATCAACTGAAAAAGAAAAACAAACGGTGACATACAAGAGCATGTTATATGTTCCCCACCTTTCCACCCGAATCAAAACAACGCCAATTAGAGAAAAAAAAGACAAGAATAGCGCTTAAGGCTGTGAATTCTCTTAGGAATAAACTATTCATTAACACTATGGACAAATTAGATAAGATGGAAAAAGCTAACACAGTCATTAAAATTAACTGCTTAGGAGGGAATGGGACAGCATGTCCTTCGATTTATATCGTTACAACAAAGCAAACATTAAGGATTCGAATTGCTGGACACAAATCTGATGTAAACAATGGAATTGCGCAAAAAAAATGCTCTTGCCCTCCATTGTTTACAAGAGAAACACAAACCTGATTTGCAGATTTTGGAGATTCTGCAAACGGAGCAACATTATGCAAAAACAATGTTACTGAAATGTTGCACATCAACACCAACAATAATGCTGTTCATCAGAGGAGTGACTGTGACAGCCTTAGCAACAGTTACAGCCGTTTTTATTTTTAAAAAAATAGACTTAAATTTTTGGAACGTGGACGAGTTGTAGTTAATTAGCTTATTTATATTTTTGAATGCATGTAATTTTTAACCTAACTCTGAGTTATTAGAAAAATTGTTTTTAATTTATAATTCATTTATAGATACACATAATTTGATGTCATTGATTGATGATTGAGATGTGAAATTAGTGTTTAATGTTAGACATTGCTGTTTTTTATAAGCTTTATTGACGCCACTTGACAAATAGTGTAAGCTAATGTGTGTTTGTTTCTTATTTATGTTTATATAATAAATAAATAATGTAGAACGTGAACACGCTCGAAACGTCGCAGCAGATGATTAAACAATAACATCTTTTACTTTGACCTAAAGCCCAGTGAATTTAGAATTAGATAGTTATATTATTATTTTCCTCTTTTACTTGCGATTATAAGGACTATAAGGCAAGTTTAGGATTCGTGAATATTAAAAAAAATTGAGATAACAATCAAACATGGCATTACAATCATAGAGAAGTCTAAAAAAGTGAGTGAAGTCTAAAAGTCTTGCACGAGCCTCTCAGAAAGAGGACGTACGGCGGATGAGCCCAACTAATTGGACCAACGGTGGCGTCAACAGTCAACGAAGCAGACACCTTAATGAGCTACTTCGACGTATTTGGAGTTAAGGTCATTGGGACAATTCAATGCAAGTCAGGGCATTGAAATAGAGATGGTGCCGGATGATCCCTCAATGAGCCAACGGTAGCGCTCATATCCCCGAAGTGGGTTACTTTTTTTTTTTTTTTTTTTTTTTTTTTTGACAGGAGGAAATCTTCAAAAGACACTTGGCAGTATTCGACACCAAGTAGTGTGGGACTATTAACCACTAAAACCACCTCTTTATCAGGACCAATCTTGAGAGATCGACATCAGATTTTTCTTTCTTAACTTTGTAAAATCACTTTGGGGGAAGTTTAAACTTTTAATACTTTCCCATGTTTTTTTAGACCATAAGCTCATGAGGCTTGGTTCTTCTTAATCTCCGAACATGGTTTCTGGTATTCAAGACGGACACCATTTCGGAATTGGTATGACTTTGCAGTCTCTGATTATGCGATACAGCGTATTTTTAACAACTTCTGTAACCGTTTCTATTTGTAAGTCACGATGTAGATCGCTATTTCTTATGTACCAAGTCTATTCCACGAAGGACTTTGTTTTGGAATTTTTGGATGATTTCGGTATTTGTTTTCTTTGTACAGCCCCATAATTGGATACCATAGGTCCAAACAGGCTTTAGTACTTGATTATACAGCATTATTTTGTTTTGGGTTGATAAATCAGAGTTGTTACCAAGTAACCAGTACATTTTCCTATATTTCAAGTTTAGTTCTTCTCTTTTCTTTTTGATGTGCTCTTTCCACTTTAGCTTTGCATCCAAAGTCATTCCAAGGTATTTGGCCGTATTGGCGTAAGGTACAGCTTGATTATTAATGAATATTGGAATATTGTTTATCTTTTTATTTGTAAAGTTTATATGTGAAGATTTTGTTTCATTTAGTTTGATACGCCATTTTTCGGTCCAATCTCTGACTGTGTCGATGGCATTTTGTAGTTTTACTGCTGCCTTAGAGACACATTTGTCGGTTACCAAAATTGCGGTATCATCTGCAAAAGTAGCCATTATGGTGTGATTACCAACTGGGATATCCCTTGTGTATAGTAAATACAGGGAAGGACTTAAGACACTTCGTTGTGGTACACCGGCTTCTATTTTCTTCAATTCCGAATATTCTTGATCGTACCTTACTCTAAACAATCGGTCTGAGATGTACGAATTTAATATTTCATAGTACTGTCTGGGAAGATCCCTTTGCAGTTTGTACTCAAGTCCCTCATGCCAAACCTTGTCAAAGGCTTGAGCAATATCTAAGAAAATAGCTGAACATACTTGTTTTTCTTCTAATGCTTTTTCTATTACATCCGTTATTCTATGAACTTGGTCTATCGTGGAATGTTTATTTCTAAAGCCAAACTGATGATTTGGGATTAACCTTCTTTCTTCTATAATTTTGCTAAGTCTCTTCAGAAGCAGTTTTTCAAAAACTTTTGCCATAATTGGTATAAGCGATATTGGTCTGTAAGACGTCACTTCTGTAGGTGGCTTATCTTGCTTGGGTATGACAATAACTTCAGCAATTTTAAAATGGTGTGGAACATACCGTTGCTTAAGGCATGCATTTATTATATATTGGAGTTTTATGAAGGCTTTCAAAGGCATTTCTTTCATAACCTGGGCAGTAATTAGATCGTAACCTGGTGATTTTTTATTTGATAGTTGATGTAAACACATACTTTTTATTTCTTTTAAACTTACAATTGGTATATCACTTTCATCTATTATATCAACAAACTGTAATCTATTTTCAGCCGCGTTTGTTGGATATGGCTTAAAAACATTCGCAAGATGCTCCGCGAAAAGGTTAGCTCTTTCTTTTGGGTTACCGATCCATTTCCCATCTTGAGATTTCAAGGGCGAGTTTAGTAACTGCGGTCTTTTCAGGCGCTTGGCTGCTTTCCATAGCGAAAAATCGGTTGAAGCATCAGTCGTTAAATTCTTTAGGAATGTACTGAGTGAATCATTTTTGAATTTATAAATTTGTTTTTTTAGATTGTTGCTTATACGGTTAAACGTTGTTTTATCTTCTGGAAATCTAGTATTTTGCCATTTTCTTCGAGCTCTTCTTTTCTCTATTATCAACTCTCTTATCTCTAAAGGATATTTTATTTCATTTTGTCTTCTATTAGAAAATGTTGGAGTACTTTCTTCAGCGGCCTGTTGCACATCAGCAATAAATTGTTCCACTTCATGGTCAATTTGCTCGATTGTATCCATGGGAGATCTTAAATTTATAAAACTTAAAAGCCTTTCTCTAAAATCACTCCAGTTTGTTTTCTTATTTACAAGCTTTGGATTACTTTTTTCTATTACTTCCGATTCACTTAGTGATAGAATCACTGGAGTATGATCTGATGACAAGTCATAATTACCTTCGACACTAATGTGATTTCGTTTGATTCCTTTAGCTACGAAAAAGTCAATAAGGTCTGGTATTTTGTTAGTATCGGAAGGCCAGTAAGTAGGCGACCTGGAGGAATAGAATTCGCAATTGTATTTACGGCCTGCTTGGAAAAGTCTTTTGCCTTTTGTTGATATAAGTCTTGAACCCCAATGGGTGTGTTTCGCATTGAAGTCTCCACCAACAAGAACGTTATGCCCAAGAAGATTTAATAGATCTGTATAGTCATCTTCTGTCGGGGAGCGCCTTGGTGGGCAGTATATAGCTGCTATCTTAAACTCTTTCTTTTTCATACCAATACTAATAATTGTTACTTGCATATTTTCATTAGTAAGCTTGGTTTCTTCATAATGTTTTAAGCTTTCTTTTATAAGAATTGCCGATCCACCTCTTGCCTTGTCAGCTGGATGTGGAGCGTGGTAACATGAATAGTTTTCTATTACATTATCTAGATTTTGCCCATAGGAGAAGTGAGTTTCGGACACCAGGCAAATATCTATATGTTCTAGATCTAAAAAGATTTTTAATTCGGATAAGTGTTATAAAAGACCGTTTGCATTCCATGTAGCAATTTTAAGTGTTCTGTCCATCATTGTTTTTTAAGAGCGACTTTTTCGCTTAACTGTTTGATATTCAAATCCTGTTTATCAATTCTTTGGAGAATGAGGTGTAGCATTTCTTTTATGGAAGTCTCTTCATTCTTCCGCACATTTCTTAGAATCTGAGAATAGGATTTATTTTCATCGCTTTTACTTTGAACAGCTTTTTTAGGCGGTTCATTCTTAGTATTGTTTTCAGCAGTTAAATCGGTATTTACTGTGTGAAACCGCCAGAAGCTATGCCGATCAAATTTCCCGTAACCTCTCAAGAAATCCAGTACCGACAGCATCAAGTGCCGAAGACCAGTGGCAACACTGCCAACAAGCCATCAGAGATGACGTTATTGATGCGCTAGGTTTCACCAGACCACCACCACGAAACCTCTGGTTCAATGACGAATGCAAAGAAAGACGAGAGCTGCTCGCTGTCAGGAAGAATGCACCATTCAACATGCACGATGACAGACAAAACTTCCGTCCACCCGACCAAAATGAAGTAAGGATAGCAATATCTAAACTATAAAACAACAAAGCTGCTGGAACCTACGGACTACCCGCCGAACTTTTTAAAGCGGCCGGAGATGACCTGGTGAAGTGCCTACACCAACTCATCTCTAAAGTTTGGTCAGAAGAAAGTATGCCTGATGAACGGAACCTCAGCATCGTTTGCCCCATCCACAAGAAAGGAGACCCTCTTAACTGCACCTACTATAGAGGAATAAGTATCCTGAATATCGCCTACAAGATCCTCTCTGCCGTACTATGTGAACGCCTGAAACCTTTCGTCAGCAACCTGATTGGCCCATATCAGTGTGGTTTTAAACCAGAAAAGTCCACAATCGATCAAATGTTCACGCTACGGCAGATCCTGGAAACTACCCAAGAATTCCAAATCGATACCCACCACCACTTTATCGATTTTAAAGCCGCGTACGATAGCATTTTTAGAGACGAACTATACAGAGCCATGTCAGGTTTTGGCATCCCCACAAAACTCGTCCGACTGTGCAGGAATGACGATGGAGAACTTTGGAGAAGATTGGTACTGACCTCAGAGAAGCTTTTGACGTCAAAAAAGGATTCCCACAAGGTGATGCGCTATCGTGCGATTTCTTCAACTTAAAACTTGAAATAATTATTAGCAACTCGCAAGTCAATTGTAGTGGTACAATTTTTTTCAAGTCTGTGCAGTTGTTAGAACTCGGCGAGCTCTCACTGGAACGTTTGCTAGCATTAAAGCTGAAGCGGCTAAGATGGGACTAGTAGTCAATGAGGCCAAAACGAAGTACCTGCTGTCCACAAAAAGGGACACACAACACCGGCTGATTGGACAAAACATCACAATAGACAGGTACAATTTTGAGGTACTTAGGGACTTTGTGTACCTCGGATCCGCTATAACATCTGACAACAACATCTCGTCAGAAATAAAGCGAAGAATTACTCTTGCCAATCGCTGTTTCTATGGGCTAGGAAGGCAATTGAGTAGCAAAGCCCTCTCTCGAAAGACAAAGGAGACTCTGTATAAGACCCTTATCATCCCAGTCCTGCTCTATGGTGCCGAGGCATTAAATTTATCTAAAGCGGATGAAGATATCCTAAGTCGTTTCGAGCGTAAAATTCTTCGGAGGATTTTTGGCCCTATTTGCGTTAACGGGCTTTGGAGGAGAAGGTTCAACCACGAACTATACGACTTGTACAGCGACATTGACCTGGTCAAAAAAATACGCATATCAAGTTTAAGATGGCTTAGGTCATGTAGAGCGAATGGACAACAATGCTCCGGCTCGCAGGAACTTGGATTCCATTCCCAGAGGGTAGACGCAGTCAAGGAAGACGTCGGCTTAGGTGGCGCATTCAAGTGGAGGACGACCTCAACCAATTTGGAGTGCGAAACTGGAGGCAGCTAGCCAAAGACCCAGCTAGCTGGATAGGCATGTTGGTTTCGTCCCGAATTGTAGCGCCCCTCAAGTAAGTAAGTAATTGGCTATTATTTAATTAGAACCACATATAAGGGAAAAGTATATTAACGGGACCTTTCATATAACGGTTTTTCCATTTTGGGCTTTCTCGGTAACGGTTCTTTGGATTCCTGTCAAATTTTATATTTAAGAAGATCTAGGTAGCCAAATTAATTCTGTATATCAAAATTTTGAATAACTTTTTTTTTCTAATTAAAATAAATTTTTGAAAATTCAATATTTTGAAAACTATTAAAAAAAATTATTTTAAATTTTATAATCACGTTTTTTAATAATTTCTACCAAAATTTAAGAAATAATTTTTTTTTCAAAAAACTTAAAATTAAAAACAGGATTTTTATCAAAACCTGTCCTACAATTTTCGAAATACATTTTTCATAAATTCCTTGTTATTTAAGACGTATGGCATACCTCATTTTCACTAAAAACCGTTAAGTATTGTTGTTTTAAATACTTTTTATCACTAACTCACTTTCTATTGAAGATAAGCTCGACGAGGATCATCTTTCGAACATTTTTCACCCCATTCATTGCATGAAACAGCTCGTCTATAGTCGGAAGCGGATGCTCAATTGCGACAGTACGTTTATTTAACGTAATCTTAAAATCTCCGCACTGACCAATTTTACCGTTTGCTTTAACGATAGCTACAATCGGAGTTGCCCAATCTTTGTGGTCAACTTTACCCAGGACCCCCTGACTAACTAAACTTTTAATATCATTCGCATTAGAGTCCCGAAGAGCAAAGGGTACCGGTCAATATTTTACAAAAATAGGTTTGGCATTTGGCATTAATTCAATTGAAACCGGATGCCCCTTAATCTCGCCTATATCTTCACCTCACAAAATACTATATTTCTCAATTAATTTTGGCAGTCCTGGTGGAGTTTTGGAGCAACTTTTTAAACTAAAAGTATGTTTAGTTACCTGATAAAAATGTTCACTGTTTGTTCTTTTTTGTCCGCATGCATATTGAAATATCCCTGTCAATGGCAAAACGTCAAATGCAAATAACCAATCCCTCCAAAACAGCGGATGCTTATCGGATTCAACAATGTAGATTTTAAATTTCCTTTCCATTTTGTTAGTTTTCTTTAAGTTTGGGAGAGCAACAACAACCGCCACAACACCTAAAACATTAAGAGAAAAATAATTGTATGTATTTAACTTAATATATATTTAACTTAATATATATATTTAATTGGAATATCTTTAAATTCGTTAATAAATTCATCGTAGCTCATCACCGATACGCCGGCCCTACTATCAACTTTCAATATAACAATTTTATCTTTAATAAACACGTTTGTCCAAAACTTTTGTGTAAGATCATTATGCTCACTTAAATGTATTAATGTCAATTAACGGTTCTTTTATGCTTAATTCCTGATCATCTTCTAAATAGTTTACCATGGATTTTGTTCTTTATTTTGTTTCTTTAAACACACCTTAGAGAGATGACCACGACCTTGTAAAAATTACAAACGGTATTTATGTTATTAATATGCATCGGAAACTGGTTTTTGATATTTGTTTTTATTTCCTATATTCAAAGAGTGTGGTCTCGATGATGTGTAGTTTTGTTTAACCACTGCATAAAGTAAGTAAGTAAGTAAGTAATTCATTTATTTATCGATGATTTTATACAGTTTCAGTAGACATAATGAATTTTAAAGCTTTGACATAGCCGTCAGCTCAGTTGGCAAAGTATATAAAACAATTTTTTAATTTATAAATAAAATTTAAATGAATTGATTTAAATGAATTCAGACATTAATAGATTTCGATACATATAAATTGAGTTTAAAAAACAATACAATAATTTCCAATTTACACCATTTAATAATTCTATTGTTTCTTGCATTGTAAAGCTGTTTTTCTTAAAAAAATTTAGTCTTTGAGGTTTAAATACTGGACAAATGCTTATAAAATGGAAGCAGTCTTCTTTTGCTTTAATATTGCAGAGGGTACAGAATTGCTGGAATTTTCCGTTGTATGGACTGCCATTTAAGGTTAAAAGCTCACATCTGGATTTGAAAATTAGTGATATTTCTTTATAGCTGAATGTGTCTTGAAAGTAATTATTGTCCAACAGGTTATGGTTGAGTTGTGAGTATATTATTCTGCTCTCAGACTGCTCAGCTTCTCCTACTAATTTTTCTCGAACATAGTCTTCGTGTTTTTGAATTACGTTGTAAAGCTGCTCCTTTAATTGAACTAAGTTATTCAAATCAAATTGGATACCTTCCCCACAGCTATCACCAATATTTTGCCACTTTGCGATCCACCAGTCCTTATTCCGCATTTCATAAAGGAGCATTTTCTTGGTCAAACGAGCATCTGAATGTGAAGCAACTTTATGGATGTAGTCTGCCTGCAGCTTAAGGGTGTTGGTAAACAGTTTCGCAATTCCCGTTTCCAAGTAAACTGCGTAGTTAGGTGTTCCATTTGGCAAATTAAAAAGTTTTTTTATGAAATTTCTTTGGAGCTTTTCTACAACATCAAATTCATCCGTTCCCCAAACTTGTGCCGCATAGCAAAGAGATGTTTTTACAACACATTCAAAAATTTTCCATTTAGCTGACAACAATACATTTTGGTTTGAGAAAATATTCCTCCAAGTCATATTTATCAAACTTTGGGAGGACTTCGCTTTTTCAGTTAGATGATTTTTGAAATCCATCATTTTGTTCAACTTGACGCCTAAATAGTTGTAATCCTTAGTGATTTCAAGCCCATGATCATTGAAGAACCAACTTTCTCTAACCAAACTGTGAGAAGATCTTGAGAATACCATGATTTTAGATTTTTCAGTATTTATTGTAAGTCCCCATGTGATACAGTATGTTGCCAACCGATTTATCATAAGCTGCAAATTTTCTGGTGACTCTGAAAGAATCACTAGATCGTCTGCATACAGAAGAACATTGATTGTAGTGTCAGCTATCCGAATCCCACCAGGAAGATATTTGCCAATATCGTTAATATACATCGCAAACAACAAAGCACTCAGAGGGCATCCTTGTTTGACACCAGCGTTAGTATCAAAATATTGTGAGAACGTAGATCCATCCCATACCGATGCTTCTGTACCAGTATACATGTTCTTTAATACATTTAAGAGCTTTGTAGAGATTCCGAGTTGAGAGAGTTTATACATGAGTGCATTTCTATTCACAAGGTCGAAAGCTGCCTTAAAATCAACAAAGAAAGCGTAAATCTTCTTATTTCTGGCTTGGAATGCTTTAACAATTGACGTTAATACGAATATTTGATCAACAGTACAATAGTTTTTCCTGAAACCCGCTTGGAAGTCTGTTAAAATGCTGTTGTTATCAGCCCACATTTCTATTCTGTTCACGAGAACACCGCAAAATATTTTGGCCATAACGTTCATAAATGATATTCCCCTATAATTCTCGACGTTGTTTATATCACCTTTCTTATGAATAGGGAAAATAACAGATTTTTTGAACGAAGAGGGAATGAAACCGGTTGAAAAAATGTTGTTGAAAAGCTGCTTTAGCTTGTTAATGAAAGCTGGTGTTGCATTTTTGAAGTATTCATATGGAACTCCGTCTTCGCCTGGTGCTTTTCCATCTTTCGCTTTTTGAAGTACCATTTTTATTTCATTTTCGTCTATTTCAGAGTCCAAAGTTTCCTCTATAACCAGTGGTTCTGCATAAGAAAAGGACAAATCAGACTTATTGGAGAGCAGGTTTTTGAAGTGGTATGAAAGATGTTCTGCGGATATATTTGTACCAATTACAAAGTTGGATCCATTTATTTCTTTAGCTAGGTTCCAAAAGTCTTTTGAATTACTGGCCAGACTTAGAGATTTTGCTTGAATATTTTCAAATTCAGCTTTTTTTTTTGCGACATAAATGCTTGTACTTGGAGTTTGAGTCAACGTACCATTTTCTAAGTTCCTCAGTATAATAGTTCCGTAGTGCTTTTAAAAGAGCAAATGATTTTCTTCGGGCATTCATACATTCTTTATCGAACCACTTTTTTTTGAATTTTGTAATATATCCAGAAGGTTGGGCTGGTGAAGATTTTCTTATAAGCAATATTATTTTCTCTGAAAACAACTCGACAGATTCATCAACTGAAAAAGTCTCAGAGATATGTAAATCCAGATTATTTTGGTAGGTATACAGGTTTTCAATTTTCCATTTAAGTCTTGGTAGTAGCTTTAGGTTTTGATGTTGAAATGTATTTTCACTCTTCCATTCAAATACGAGGGGCATGTGGTCAGAATAGGTTTTATACTCAACTACTAATTTTGAAACCAAGTTAATCCAATCATTATTCGCTGTGCAATAATCGATAACAGATTTCCCTTGTCCTCCAACAAAAGTGAAGTGTCCATCCGTATCTCCAAAAGCGCAACCATTTAAAACGATACTTTCATACATCTGCAGCATTTCTAAAAGATCTAGACCATTTTGATTGTAGATATCATCTTTAGACCGACGAGTGGTTGTTGAGATAAGAATATTGTTTGCAGGTTGTGCGGTGTGTATTTGCATACTACTTATTCTGGCATTGAAATCCCCAATTAAAATAACACTTTTACTGGCCATGTGATTCATAATGTTGTTTAATTTTTCAAAATTTTCTTTCCACTTGTTGCAATTGATGTAGACCGGAACAATAAACATATTATTTCTTTGTAAGAGTTTTACTATGGTAGTGCCTTCTAGTTCTACAAAATCATAAATATTAAGTAGTGCCGTCTTGATTCCAAAAATGCTTCCTCCACTTGCACGTCCTCTAGTTGATGTCTTAATTGCTGCGTTCCAGAAAAGTTTGAATCCGTTAAAGAGACTTTTAAATTTAGAAGAATTTTCAGAAATAATATGTGTTTCGAATAGGAAAAATACATCAAATGTTTTGATATAATTAAAGAAATCAGGAAAAAGTATTTTGTTATTGAGACCTGATATGTTATACGATAATATCTTAGAACTAAAACTATTTGTGCTGACGGCTTCTGTATCTCAGTTTCGTACTAGAGTACTACCATTTGGTTTAGGTGACACCCCTGGTGTCTCAGAATTGCTTAATCTAGTACATTCACTTTGACGTCCAGAAGTTGTTGTTGACAGTATGGTTTTTTTGACAGCTTCAAAGCTTATTTTGCCAAACAATCGCTGTAGTTCTTGTTCTCCATCATTTTGATTTATTTTAAGAATGTTATCGTAGTTTAAATAATATGATTTATTACCTATCACAAGATTGTTGTTTTTTAATTGCACCTTTTCATTTGGTTTATGTGATATGATTACTCGGCGGTAACCTAGTAAAATTCCGCGTTTTAGTTGCATCTGTTTTGTCAGATCTCGCTGGACGTAAACACCTGTGCCTTTTAATTTTGAGCAATTCAACAACATCTTGTTTGCTATTTCATTTGAGCCTGTGTTAATTTTCAATTTAATTACGTTGTTATTTTCGTTAAGCTTAATTGCATCTGGCATATCGTGTGCACCCGAACCTCCAAGAAGTAGTTGAGTTACACAACGTAGTCTTTCCTGTGGATCAGTTCCGTCCTTTGGTATAGAGATTATTAAATTTTTGCCTTTGAGTTCTCTACTTTGCAATTCAATTTCATCTTCTAAAACATTGCAACGTTCTTCAAACCGCTGGACTTTCATCGAGAGTTCTTCATTTTGTTTACGTAAAGAGCTTATTTCGGCATTTAGCATAGTGACGTCATCTTTTGTGGCTAACTTGGCGGTCACCTTGACCAGCTCTGTGTGGATTGAGTCGTCGATAATTGCCTTAATTTTCTGAAAGTCGGCCGTCGACAGTGACATGATTGAATGTGGCCTATAAATTTTAGTTGATCTGTCAGTATCAAATTCTGAATCGGATAGGTCCTCGACCACTGCATAAACAATGGTTACTTTCCAAAGATGTGGAAAATTGCAAAATTAATCCCTATTATGAAAAGAAAAAATGCAAGAGATATAAAAGTTTTTCGTCCAATCTCTCTACTCTCAAATATAGGAAAACTATTCGAAAGAGTGTTGGCTGAAAATCTTTATAATATTTGCGAAGAATTAAATATTATTCCCAACAATATGTTTGGATTCCAAAAGGGTCACTCAACAGAACATGCGTTGTTGATCTTACACAATAAGGTTATACAAAACTTAAGAAGGAAAAAGGTCACTCTTTGCCTAGATATAGATCTTGAAAAGGCATTTGATAATATTTGGCATAAAGGTTTATTATTTAAACTAATTTCTTTAGGTGTGCCAAATTGGTTACCCCGAATAATCAAAAGTTTTCTTGAGGATAGATTAACTTCTATTTATATAGGATCTGAATTTTCTGAAGAAATGCCAGTTCTTTCGGGTGTATCTCAAGGATCGATAATGGGACCCTTATTATTCAAAATTTTTCTTCACGATTTTCCTTTTGTAGAATTCATGACTGAGGAACCATGTGGTTTGCTGTATGCAGATAATACAACAATTTTAGTAAGCGACAAAAAACCAAGCACTGCCCTGTCTATATTAAAAGAGAAGATCCCAACCCTTGAAAAATATTTTAAGAGATGGGGTTTAAAAATAAATACAGACAAATGTAGTCTCACCTGCTTTAGAAACTCAAGTGGGAGAGGCCACTACCTAGCTGTGAAGGAAAGCAAAGCTTTGTCTATACAAATCAATGGACAACATATACCTTTAAAAACTGAACCCAAAATTTTAGGCATAAACCTTCATAATAGGTTTTGTTTTAATAAACATGCTAGAAAAGCCCTAGTGAAAGCGAAAATGGTAACATCAAGTTTAAAATCTTTGTTAAACTCTAAACACCTTCCCGGAAACACAAAAGTTTTAATGTATAAAACTCTTATACGACCCATATTAACCTACGGTTTTGGAATCTGGTTTTCAATTTCTCCAACCGTCGCTAAGGAATTGGAGAACTTTGAAAGAAAAATTCTAAGTTTCTGTAGCGGGAAGTTTCGAAAACCTAATAAAAAATGGTTCTCAAACAAAATTTTATATGAAACAACAAAAGTTTCACCTTTAATGACTTATCAGATCGAAAGTTTGTTAAAAAGACTACAAAAGTGTCGTTCACATTCTAACCCTTTAGTTAAAGCCGTATTTGACTCAAATACCAATGTAAATATCGATGATATATATTACCTTTCCCCGTTTAATTTTCTGCATAGTGCATCCGTCCTACATCTAAGATCGGAAACAGGTACAAATATGATGGTACCATTTTACGACAAGGCATCGCCTACCAATCTAAGAGGTTAAATATATTTTTGACTCCAAGTACATGTACATCCCGACGTTAAATTTATTTATCTGTTTTTGTTCATATAGTAATATATAATTCAATAAGGAAATGAAAGAAATTGCCAACGTTTATATGTACTTATACATTTGATGGATGTTAGTCGCGGCATAGTTCTTTTACGTTGTACGTGCATATGTACCTGATACTCTCTGAGTCCTTTTTTTTCTTAGTATAAGTTTTTTATTTGTAGTTTTAAGTATATTTATAAAAAACTAGTTTGTAAGTGCTCCAGAAGCTCAGCTGAGGTTGTATGCCGGTAGCAAACATACAAATATATTAGAAAACTGTTCATTTTTTGGTAATTCCATTCTATACTATATCATTGAAATTTATGAATAAATTTAAGTTGTAAACTATTATTGTTAAGCCAGACATACCTTTAAAAGTCGGCCAAAGTACTTAGACGTAAGGTAAACAAATGTATTGATTTTTTGAATGTTTTAATAAAAATTTAATTGAATTGAATTGAATTGATGATGTGTAGTTATGATTGTTGTTTGTCTTCTGGTTGTTCTGCGTTCTGGTAAAGTGTTCTATTTTATGTGTACGAATGGCATGTACGGATGTTTTATGGATGCTGGCTCGTAAATTTGAGTAGAGTTTTGTTGGGACATCTCAAAGCTCGTCTCAGTCTGAAACGCCTTCTCAAGTGTGAGATCTTTAGTCTCCAGCAATCGGTCCTTAATTCGATTGTCTCGAATATCACAAACAAGTTGATTGCGCAATGCAGTTCTCAAATGCGCTCCAAAATTGCAGTTTTTAATTAAATTTCAGAGGATAATGGATGGGAATCGATGAAGTGGAAAGGAGTGTAAGGATGTTAGGGTGAAGTGGGGGAAGCAGAAGATAGCGGGCAAAAGGGGTATCGATATCGGATAAGATACCATGGTAGGATGGGTAGAGGGGCAGTTCCGCAGACGAGAAAGACCTTCGTCAAAAGTCTGGCATGATCTTTTTTTTGTTGTGCTCTGACAGGGTCAAGATCCTACTCCCTCTGACGAGCGTGAGGCCGGTCAAGCATGCCAGCAATGACCCCGCCGGCAACAAAGAAGTCGCAACAAAAATGGTTTTTCGACCTGACAGGCAGACAGACAGAATTTTTCCAGTAACTCAAATATGTTTCTCTATTATCGCAATGCCATGTTTAGTTGTTATCTTAAAACGTTTAATCTGCACGAATGCATAACTTGCATTAGGTATAGTACCTATAATCGCAAGTAAAAATGTAAAAAAAAATCGACATATTAATCCATTTTTAAGATTTACGATTTGGTTTGCGGATTACATCTCTTGGGGATACCACATTAAAAATGCAATAAGTTCGCTGCAAGTTTAAGAAATATGAAACGATAAAAAAGAATTTTTTAAGCTTTTATTAAGTTCAATTTCATTGCTTAGGTACCATGTAATAAAAATATTTTAAATGTGTACTAGTTTGTCCCAAAAGAATTTTTTTTAATTTTCATGAAATGTTGCATTGTGTAAGTTAACGACAACGTCTGAACATTTTTTGAATAACAAAAAATGCAACAAAAAATTATTCCAGGAAACGCATGTCTGTGCACTGCGAAATACATTTCAGATTCTTGGAATTCGATTGCCGAAACGTGGGAGCATAAAAATAATTCGCGGAATCAAGCATTGCTATAGTCAGGAAATAAATAATATAAAAACCAATAATTTTATGTTACATTTAGGCATTAAGTATTCAGAGGCAGAATCGCTGCAAGCCGCTCCACAGCAAGCAGATTTGCGCATCAACTTATTACTGTAACAAACTTTTTTTTAACATTAAACTATCCTTAGATTATAAATTTGAAAAAAATAAATCAATGGTTAAGATACTATGATAGTAATTAATTAATATATGAGAAATAATCAACATTTTATCTTAATGCCATAAAAAGTTTTCGTTTCCTCTGATAAAAAGAATATAAATAAATGCATAGCTAACATAAAAAGTAAACAAGTTAAATTAATTGTTTGAAGAAAAATTTAAACAATATTTGCGAAAATAAGTAAAATAATTTGTTTTAAGAAATATTAAACAAATATTTGCGTAAATAAAAGAAAAATATACATAGGTACTTAGAAAATAAGCCATTTAGTAATTATAACTAATACAATCAGATAATAAATAATCATACATTAAAAATAAAAATCTAATAGATATTGAAATTTTTGTAAATACTTAATTAAACATTCAAGATGTCAAACCCACAAAACCTCATTCGAACTCCAGTCGAGTGTCGATCTTAAGGTCATAGAGGCCGAACGTCGGGTCGAGGTGCGGGCACAAACAATTAAAACAAAAGTCAAAAAAATAAATTATTGCGCATTGTTATCGAGAGTGTTAAAAAAAATAATACTACACACTCGTTTGAGAAATTGGCAAAACCCAACACGGACTTTAACTTCTTGTGGCTTAAATTCACTGTCCGCAAGCATGTCATTCATTATTGTTTTATTTACAGGAGTCCAAATCTGGACAACAATTCGACTTGTAACGAGTTTGATGCGCTGTCTGATTCCATCTCGAAAATTGTTTCCCTTTGTCCTCGCACTGAAATCATTATTGCGGGCGATTTCAATGTACACAATTCCAATTGGCTCCGCTATTCTGATATGTCGAGCTCTTTCCCGGGTTACATCACCTTACCCAACTGATCTATGTGCCAACGCGTATACCGGATGTTGCTGGGCAAGCCGCCCATACTCTTGGCTTGTTTCTTACTTCTCACCCTGATAAATATACCATTAGTGTAACTTCTCCATTTGGCACTTCAGACCATTGTGTCATTTCAGCTAATTTCTCATCCTCCACCCATCCAGCTAAAGAAAAACTTCCCACCAGGACCGTTTTGCAATACGAGAAAGTCCACTGGGACGGCCTGAATATTTTTTTCCGAAACTTTAACTGGTCACTATGCGTCCTCGATAGTGACATTGATGCCAGTGCAGAAATGATCACAAATGTGATTCTTCAAGGGATGCGTGCTTTTATTCCTAACAGAGTAAAAAGCATCAAACCTAAAGAAAAGTCTTGGTTTAATTCTGAGTGTAAAGAAGCTATCAGGCTCAAAGAAGTAAGTTTCCGTTCTTACAAAGCCTACAGAGGAAAATCGGAAAAAGCACAAACAAGCAAGAAACTCATGCAACTCCGTTATTGAAAGAACCAAATTTTTGCATGACCAAAAATTACGGCAAAAAATTCTGCAGTGTCCCAAAGGCAGCACAAATTTTTGGTCATTCGTAAAAAATATTAAAAACTCCTCAACATCTTCGGTTCCAACGCTCATTGACAGTACCAAACCAATTGTTTACTCCTTAGAGAAAGCAAACTTGCTCGCCGCCCATTTCGCTGCCAGCTCCATGCTGCCGCATAGCCCTCCTGTACTTGAGAATGTAAATTTTTCCATGGGACAGATTTTTGTCCGCACTCGTACAGTAGCAAGAGTTCTCAAAGATCTCGATATACACAAATCCGCTAGCCCGAATGGTATACCACCGATTCTTCTGAAGAGGTGTTCTTCCACACTGGCAAAGCCACTGCGTAACCTTTTCCATCGCTCCTACTCTTCTGGAATCTTTCCTAGAAGATGCAAAACAGCATTTGTCTAGCCTATCCCAAGGCATTCGATAGAGTTTGGCATGAAGCTCTCTTATCGAAAATGCGTGCTTTTGGGATCGATAATACTCTTGTTCGTTGGATTAGAAGCTATCTTCTGGACCGTTCAATACAAGTTGTATTGGACGGATTCAAGTCTGATTCCCACAAAATAAATGCTGGTGTGCCCCAGGGCTCTGTTCTGTCTCCGACTCTTTTCCTCATTTTTATAAATGATCTTCTGTCTGTTACTTCTAATCCACTTAACTGTTTTGCTGACGACTCTACCCTCAGCTTTTCATATTCGTTCGATAATTCACGTCCTTCGGACGTACAATTATAACGGTGCCGTATGTCAAGCTCATTAAAGTCCGATTTATACAGCATTGTCAAATGGGGTAATAAGAATCGTGTGGAGTTTAATGCTTCGAAAACTCAATGCTGTCTTCTGTCGTTAAAGCTAAACATACCCCAATGCCATTGTCCATGAATGGCACTTACATCGAAGAAACCTAAAGGCTCTCAGTACTCGGTATGTGTGTCAACGATGACCATATATTTGAGATCGCTAAAAATGCTGCTAGGTGCTTAGGTTTTCTGTATCGGTGTAAGAAGTAATTTTCCCCATCTGATCTGGCTACAATTTATAAAGCGTTTATACACCCTAAACTCGAGTATAACTCCCACCTCTGGGCAGGTGCTTTACAAACATCGCTTCAGCTGCTTGATAGAATTCAAAATCGAGCATTAAGATTGATAGGAAATAGAACTGCCGCTGAAACAATTGCCCCTCTCGAACACCGACGCAATGTTTCATGTCTTTCCTTATTTTATCGTTTCTTTTATAAAAAATGTTCACTAGAAGTAGCCAGTTGCATTTCTCCCCTTAAAAGTTTCGCCCGTAATACTCGTCTTGCTAGGAATGCCCACCACTTCACCCTTGAGCCCAATTTCGGACGTACCGTGAAATATGGAGATTCTTTTTTTAGCCGTCCTACACGACTTTGCAAGCATTCAAAACCAATGTTAATCGACACCTCCTATCTCTCCCCTCCCTATCTTCCTAATGCCCACGCAGTGTGTTACATTAAAAGGGAAACAAATAGTTCCTTGGGCGCGAATTATGTTCACTAAGTCGAAAGGTTTATAAAAAAAAATAACTTTATTACTCAACATATAAATTACACGAATGAACTTAAAACAACTTGTTAACCACGGCTTCTATATTGACTCTGTTGACTGTGTATACTGTGTATATTGTGTATATTGTTTGCATTCGACGTTCTTTATATCAATCCGTTATTGCTGGGTCAGCTTTTAGTGAACTCTAACGAGTCCAATCGATTGCCAAACCAAAGCTCGTGTTTGGTGTCGTCGTATTGGCAGACGCTGACGTTGGTTTTTTGGTAACTGCAGCGGTGGGAACATCAGTTGCTGGTTGGTTCCCTGAACTTGATATAACCTCTCCCTCCTTAAGATGAAAACTCTCCTGAGTTATATAGAATGTACGTTTGAGTTCTTTTGATTTTATATAAACATAAATTATTAAACTAATAATTAATAGTAATATTATGATTCCAACATAAATATTAAACATAACATGGTTCTTATGGTTGAATTTTAATTCGTTAATGTTTTCGATATTTTCTATTATTATTATTATATCATCGAAACTTAATTGTTCTTTAGTTGTATTAAGGCTTATCTCGTAAGGGATAATAAATCTTTCCTCAAATACATCTTTATTGTTGGTAAAAATGTAATTCAATATTTTGAGTTTGCAGCTATTAAAGTTTAATAAAAAGTTTCCATTTAAGGGTGTAATTCTTTCATCACAAGTACTTGACAAATTTGTATCTTTAATATTCTTTAACAATAATAAACCATTTTCAATTTCATTAATTTTCATTTGGTAGTTCTTCGTTTTCATACAGACAGTATTGTTTAAACATAAATTTGGTTTCCTTAAATTTTTAAATTCTACATTTGGTTCGTATTTATATATAGTTTCGTTTATCTTAATGATTTCTTCGTCATCTATTACTAATTCTTCAAAATTCATATTTGTTAAGGAGGTAATTAAATATTTTCTTGTCTCTATTAGTTCATTGGGTATTTTAATTATAAAAACAATTTTTTCATTTTTATACAGAGCTGTTCCAATTTTTATATTTTTTAGCTTCTCGAAACTTATGTCATATTTAATTATTTCTTCTTTACTTAAAATATTGTTTCCCATTATTCCTGTTCTACTTGAAGCAATGTTATTTTGAATGTGTTCGATATTCTCTTTTATTATTCCAATTTTTAATAATGATTCTAAGTAAATAAGTTTGTTATTCCATTTAATAGTTTCTTTTTTAATATTATTGAATTGATTCAAAATTTTAAATCTATCTTTCTCAATAGTTTGTTTTAACGTTACAAAAGTTTGATTAAAACTATCATTAATAAATATTTGTTTGTTGTTTTGGGTTATTAGGTTATGGTTATTCTTATCGATGACTTTTAGATGTTCTTCGATGTTTTGCCTATCGTCTTCGTCCATTGTTCCATATAACCATTTCATACCTGTACTTACTATATTGATGAGTCCACTTTTGTGTCTATGTGGGATAATTGTATGTAATTTGTATTTTAGTGATTCTAACTCATGAAATAAAATTTCTTTTCCGTTGTCAATTTGAATATTGGAAATATTTTCCTCTATGCATTCAATTATCTTCAAAAATTTCTGTGGGGTTTATAATGTGTAGTATGACATCATAAGTTCTTACTATTTCAACGTTTCCTAGTTTAATTTCTATGAATCCACTGTTTGTATCAATTTTTTCTATGGTCAATGTTGCGTCAATTGTCGTCGCTGTCATTAGTAGAATTATTAATATCCACTTGATCTGAAAATTTAGTTGGTCTTTTAATATTTGAAGTATGTACATTATGTAGTTTGAGTTTTCTATATCTAGGTTCTTCTTTATGTCTAAGTGCTTTATAATTCCTAACTAGTCCTTCTTCTCGTTCCTCGTTATATTCTTCTCTATTTGTGTTTAGTTTATTAATAATCTTGTCCTTTATATCCTGCATGTTTGTTTTAACTTTTTGTTTATCTACTCTACCTTCTAGAACATCTATTGGTTTGAATTTTATTGCTGAATGTACTGATTTGTTATACCATTCTACGCACTTATATATTTTTTCTTTTGTTGTTAATTCTGATTTTTTGGTTGTGAGTACTCTCATTTTCTCACTGATGGTGCTGTGAAGTCTCTCAATGTCTGAGTTACCTGTATGGCTATTTGGTTTGGTGAAGTGAACTTCGATGTTTTCTTGCCTTAAGAAGTCTTTAACGTTTATGCTTTGGAATTCGTTGTCTAAAATAATTTTGCTGGGTTTTCCTTTGATAGAAAAGTATAGTCGCAATTTTTCTTTGATAGTTAAACTATTTCTGTCTTCTAAATAGAACATAGTACAGTGTTTAGAGAATTTGTCAATGAAAGTGAAGAAGTTGTTTTTGGAGTAAGTGTAAATATCTGCGTGTACTATTTGATTTATGTCACTTGGTGTTTTGGTGTGATGAAACTTTGGCTTTATTGGTTTTCTATCGTACTTGGCTCGATTCGCATGTGTCACAATTGTTAATATATTTTTGTATGATTTCTTTTAAGTTTTTAAAGTATATGAGTTTCTTTAAACCTTCATAATTTTCGTTTATGCCTGCATGACCTGTTTCATTCTTATGATATCGTGCTATCTGTTTATAGGCTTCTTCTTCAGTTTTTATATTTTATGCGTGATACATGCATTTATAAAATTTAATATGTTCTATGTCAAATAATTCAATTAGTTTTAGTTGAACCAAACCGACGCAATGTTTCATGTCTTTCCTTATTTTATCGTTTCTTTTATAAAAAATGTTCACTCGAGGTAGCCAGCTGCATTCCTCCCCTTAAAAGTTTCGCCCGTAATACTCGTCTTGCTAGGAATGCCCATCAGTTCACCCTTGAGCGGACGTACCGTGAAATATAGGGATTCTTTTTTTAGCCGTACAACACGACTTTGGAATGGTTTACCCGGCGAGATTTTCCCTTGCCATTTCAATTTGCAAACATTCAAAACCAATGTTAATCGACACCTCCTATCTCTCCCCTCCCTATCTTCCTAATGCCCGCGCAGTGTGTTACATTATAAGGGAAACAAATAGTCCCTTGTGCGCGCGTTAATTATAAAAAAAAAAAAAAAAAAAAAAAATTATATTCATGTTCCGTTAACTCTGAGTATATACCTATTTTACCTCTTCTCTTTATGAACCCTCTGAATATATCTATGAGTCTCCCTTCTTGGATATCTTCGGAATTGATATATATTATTCTCTTATTATTTCGTATTTCTATCTCTTTTGTCTTATTGTTTGTTAGAATGATTTGCGTATAAAACCTTTTGACTATTGTGTCTAGTATTGGGAAATGGTCATTCTGTTCTTCTTCTTGGGAATGAATTGTATTGTTATCTACACTCATATTATCAATTTCAAAATTTAAATTTGGGTAGGGTGTAACTTCTCCCTCCTTATGTGTGATTGTCTCAATCGCATTTATTTCTCCTGTTTCGGTATTGATTCGACTTAGAAAATCCGCGGCTTTATTCTCTTTTCCCTTTATATAATCAATATTAATATTATATTCTCCTAGTTGTAGCAACCATCTTTGAAGGCGTTGATTAATATCCTTACCTTTATGTTTGGATTGTAACCATTTAAGGGGCTGATGATCTGTTAATAAATCGAAAGGTCTACCATATATATATGGTCTAAAATAATTTACCGACCAAACTATTGCTAATAGTTCTTTTTCAGTGACTGAGTAATTTCGCTCGTGATCATTTAAAGTTCGACTAGCATAACACACTGGGTGTCCATCCTGCGTAAGTACGGATCCGATAGCACGGTCACTTGCATCGGTAGTTAGTTGAAATTTTTTATTGAAATCAGGAAATTTTAAAACTGGTGAGTTTGTGAGGATTATTTTTAATTTTTCGAAAGAACTTATATAATTTGAGTCGTTCAGGTTTATTCTTGCGTTCTTTTTAAGATATCTAGTCATTGGTTCCGCAATTTAAGCGTAATCCTTTAAAAATTTTCTAAAATAACCCGTAATACCTAAAAATGACTTAATTTGCTTTGTAGTTTCTGGTAATTGAAGTTTTTGAATGGTTTCAATTTTCTTATTGTTTGGTTTTACTCCTTCGGTTGTTAAGACATGACCTAAATATTCGGTTTCTTTTGCGAAAAACTTGCATTTGTCTATTTGTATCTTGAGATTGTGTTGTCTCAATTTATCTAACACTTTTTGAACACTGATGATATGTTCTTTGATGGATGTACTAAAAATTAGAATATCGTCTAAGTAGACGACGTATATTTGATTAATATGTTCCCTAAGTACCGAGTTAATTAACCTCTGAAACGTAGCAGGGGCGTTTTTGAGTCCAAAGGGCATTATTGTGTACTCATAATGCCCAAGAGGAGTCGAAAAAGCTGTTTTTTTCTATCTTCTTCTCTAACTAAGACTTGGTGAAAACCCTTAGCTAGATCAAAAGTCGTAAAGTATTGGGACCTTCCTAATTTATCTAATATAGTGTCTATATTAGGAATAGGAAACTTGTCGTCAATTGTTGCTTCATTTAGTTTTCTATAGTCGACAACTATTCTCCATTTTTTTGCCGGAGTTGTCTAATTTTTTTGGAACAACCCACAATGGGCTGTTATAAGGAGAGTTGCTTTCTTTTAAGATTCCCTGTTTCAACATTTCCTTAATCTGTTTGCTAATTTCTTGTTCGTGTACCTGAGGGTACCTGTATGTCTTCGCGTAAATTGGTCTATCCGTAGTTGTGACGATTTCATGGGTTACATCATGAGTGCTAGTGAGTTGCTGTCCCTTATGAAAGAATAAATCTTTATTTCTTTTCAAAAAATTTTCTAGTATTTCCTTTTCTTCGATATTTAAGTGATCTCCGAAAAGGCTCTGTAGTATGTTTTGCTCTTCTATAATACTTTCTAATGCATATACCTCGTTATAATTATATGGGCAAGCACATAAAAAATTAATTTTATTACCGTGTATTTCTACATAATCTTCTTCTAAATTAATTTTTGCTCCAAGAGGTCTCAATAGATTTTGTCCTATAATGCCATCAAAATCTTTCTGGTTAAAGGAAGTAAGTTTCCAGTACATTCTAGCTTTCTCTTTAAATTCTTTTGGAAGTTCTGTAAGAATTTCAGTTTCTATACATGTTCTTCCATTAAGTGTGTTAAAAACTATTTTGTCTTTTAATGGGCTACGTTCGTAATGTTGTAATTTTGTTTGATCTAAAAGGGTTGTGGTTGATCCCGTATCAATTAAACATTTTATTTTAATTTCTCCTACTGTCAATTCTACTATCGGTAGATCCGATCTGGAGGCGTTGAGTGAAAATTTTCTTCCCTACCTTGTTGGACATGGTCACATTCCATGGGTTGAATATAATTGTCATTATTATTATTTGGATTATTCCTAGTTTGGTTGAAAGGGTTCCTGTACTGACCTGAATTATTTCTAAAAGGATTCCTGTACTGACCTGAATTATTTCTATTTTGGTTATGAGGGTTCCTATACTGACCTGAGTTATTGTAATTATTATACTTGTTCCTACTTTGATGCTGTTGGTTGTTTTGAGATCTATTAAAGTTATTATTATTAGTATTAGTAGGTTTATGGGGTGGTATTTGTCTGTTAAATTTTTGTTTATCTGGACTTGTTTGAATCATACCTGTTTTTTCAAGAGTATAATAAGCGTCTCTTAAGTTATTAATTTGCCTACTTATTACAACACTGGCTAGATTCGGATTTAATCCGTTTATAAATTTTTTTAAAATCATATTTTCATTCGCTGAAGGCGAGAATTCATATGTTTTATTAATATCAAATTCATATTTGGTGTTAAGCTTATCCAATATAGACTTAAGATTTTCAAAATGTTCGCTTACATTATTGTTCTTTAGGCTCAAGGCCTGGTGATGCAGGTTATAGTAAGTTTCTCTGACACCGAAGTTTCGTATGAGTTCCGCTTTTATAATTTCCCACGATGCGTGTGTTCCCAGAGTTCTGATGACTTGAAGTGCCGGTCCTTGCACCTTGTTGACCACGTTCCTTTGAAGAAAGTACTGCTCCAGCGTTGTGTTGGCGAAAAAGGGCAGGAAAATTTCCACTTCCCTAATGAACGATATCAGGGCGTATTCGTTAGAGCCCCAATACTCCTTGATCCTTGCTGACTCCTTCATTAATTCTGTTAAAGTTAATGTAAACAGATTTGGGGTTGGAGGCATGGGAGGAGCCTGAGCCTGAGTTTGTTCTTGTTCTACTGCGTTCATTTTATGTGAGTTCTTTTTTTTTTTTTTTTTTTATTTGACGATTAATGTGTAGCACAAATTGATTTAAGTTCTATTTTGTCACTTCACTATTTATGTCACTTTTATTATCCACCTTTCTTTTATTGATAGCAAGTGTTTTACTTTCACGATTTGATTCTTGGTGGTGCAAATTAATTTTAGTTTAATTTGATCACTTCACTTTTCTATCTTATTTAATTCCAATCTTCGGATTGAAATCCTACCGACTGCGCCAATTATGTTCACTAAGTCGAAAGGTTTATAAAAAAAAATAACTTTATTACTCAACATATAAATTACACGAATGAACTTAAAACAACTTGTTAACCACGGCTTCTATATTGACTCTGTTGACTGTGTATACTGTGTATATTGTGTATATTGTTTGCATTCGACGTTCTTTATATCAATCCGTTATTGCTGGGTCAGCTTTTAGTGAACTCTAACGAGTCCAATCGATTGCCAAACCAAAGCTCGTGTATGGTGTCGTCGTATTGGCAGACGCTGACGTTGGTTTTTTGGTAACTGCAGCGGTGGGAACATCCGTTGCTGGTTGTTTCCCTGAATTTGATATAACCCGCGCGTTAATTATAAAAAAAAAAAGAAAAAAGGCCTTTCCCAAAATACTAATCCAACAATTTCTCGAGAGGAACTGCAAAGAACAATTATAAATATGGTATCTCAAGTACTCCAGACAGAGGGTAGAGGTATCATTCGTTCAATATTGAATCCCAATTCTGATTAGTTCGCAGAAACTGATCAAATAATTTACAACATAAGTGAACTCGACAAGATCCTGGACGTGGTCAGAAACCTGCTTGAATTCTCTGGGACACCAGGCGAAGCTCATGGCGCAAAAGCATCGCAAATTTTTGAACCTCTTAGGGGTCCACCCAAATTCTTCGGTAATATAAACGTTATCAGGAACAAGCGGATCACGTTCTCGAATCCTACAACACACCTCTAAACAGGGATAATAACTCTCGTTGCCTTACACTTCATTACGCCGACAAGAGAGACCTCGGTACTCTCGAATATCAATTAACATCGTTGGTGCAAGGTAATTATTCTATACAATAATTTTACCAGCAAGTTTATTCTCACTTGTCATTAATCCTTAACAAAATATCCTCAATGGAATTAGGGGGAGAAGCTCTATATCTTTTAATGCACGCATATAGGGAAAAAGCCCTAGACACCTTCATAAGGGGTCTCAAAGGCGACCTTCCTAGATTGTTCGGTATTCGGGAAACAGCGGATCTACCGCAAGGTTTACATTTATGTTTGAAATCTGAGAATCAAACATATAGAGCACAGTATGCAGATGCAACTAATAATAATGTCAAAAGAATGCATAATCCTATTGCTCCAGCACTCCTTCCTCGAAGACCAAATATAAATATTTTACCCAATTGCCAAATCCCATTTTATCCACAGCTAACACATCTTCCACAACCACCTATGAATTCTAACCAACATCCCTATCCAGACAACCATACTTCCAAAGCAATCCTTTTCAACATCAACTCTTTAATCAAGCTCAAGGAAACAACATTAGACCACCGCCAAGGCCACAACCAAGAGGGGAACCCATGGAAACATCAACCATTGGGACAGCAAGAGTGAATTACGTTAATAGACTACAATATCAACATCAACAGAGAAACTGTCCACCAGCACCAAACAAAAAATCAACAATCAGCCACAACAACCCAATTATCCTAACAAACAACAAAGGGATTTTCACCTGAACGCATCATCTGAAGAAAACTCAGAAAAGTCAGAACTGAAGCAATACTTCGATGCCTCTCAGTTAGATAACCAACAATATGAATAAATTTTCAATAACTACATAGAACCCATAAATAATGAGCAAATAGATAATAATATCAATGAAAGAGTTTCTGAGTTAAGTGACATACATTTTTTAGACTAGCATGCTCTTCGTTGCCCTATATCGATGTAAAAACATCTGGTGGCGAAGTGCTTAAAATTCTTATCGATACAGGCTCCAATAAAAATTACATTCAGCCTTCTTTAATAAAAAATCCAATACCCATTGAAGAAAAATATTATGCAAATTCAGTAGGTGGAAAGGTGGAAATAACTCACCACACCTTTGTCAATCTGTTCGGAATACAAAATCTTAACATTAAATTCTTTCTTATGCCACATCTAATTTTTTTTAATGCTATTCTCGGAAACGATAGCTTTAAAGATTTATCTGCAATTATCTATACTCGTCATAATTACATGACAGTCAAAGGGTCTACTAAAATTCGAATTAAGCAGCTCGCTGCACAATCAGTCAATACTTTGTCGTTGCGAATGCAACATATGACGGCTGAACAAAAAGATTCTATAAAAACACTTGCAAGGAAGTATTTAAATTTGTTCGATGACCCAGACGAGAAACTAACTTATACCACCGTTGTAAAAGAAGAAATCCAAACAACTTTAGACTCACCCGTCTGTATCGATTGGTGATCGACTATCACAAACTTAATACCGTCACTATTCCTGACAAGTACCCAATCCCTGAAATCAATCAAGTGTTAGCGTAACTAGGTCAAAATAAATATTTCACAGTTATCAACCTCAAAAGTTGATTCCACCAAATCACGCTTAAAGAAAGAGATATTAAAAAACAGCCTTCTCGGTGTACAATGGAAAATACGAATTCAACAGGCTGCCTTTCGGTTTGAAAAATGCTCCTTCCATTTTTCAAAGAACGCCTGATGATATATTGAGAGAACATATTGGAAAAATATGTTTTGTTTACATCGACGATATTATTATTTTTAACAAAAACGAAGAAGAACATTTGCAAAGTATTGAGACTGTTTTCAAAACTCTTAAAGCTGCCAATATGAAGGTCCAACTAGATAAATGTGAATATTTCAAAGAGGAAGTCGAATGTCTTGGGTTTCTGATTTCCTCTGTTGGCATAAAAACTAATTCAGAAAAGGTTAAAGCAATATTCTAGTTTCCACACCCTAAAACACTCAAAGATCTACGTTAATTTTTAGGCCTGTCAGGGTATTATCGACGTTTTATAAAGGACTGTGCAAAATTAGCAAAACCACTAACAGTCATTTTAGGAGGGGAAGACGGGCGCTCGTCCAAAAGTGTGTCTTCCAAAGAATTAATTTACCTTCAAGATGAATCAATAGAAGCATTTGATAAACTTAAAAAATCCCTAGCATCAAGAGACATAATAATAACCTATCCCGAATACAAAAAAGAATTTGAACTTACAACCGACGCTTCAAATTACGCCCTTGGAGCAGTGTTATCCCAACAAGATAAGCCTATAATGTTTATTTCAAGAACTTTAAATAAAACTGAAGAGTCCTATGCCGCTGGCTATTATATGGGCTCTAAATTCTTTTCGAAATTACCTTTACGGGTCAGCAAAAGTGAACATTTTAACAGACCATCAACATCTCACATATAGACATCTATTCTACCGAAGGTAATCTCTCACTGTGTTTGCCGCAAGGACAATTAGCTTAAACTTTTTTTTTAAACGAATTATTTTTTTTGCCATTGGACTTTAAAGATGTGAAGTCATTTGCCGTCGGTAGAGCGAAAATCTCACTCAAAAAATCAAACAAAAAGAAAAGAGACAGTTTCTTTTTATATTTCAAGAAAGTTTTTTAATTATTTTAACGATGTTTATATTTGTACAAAATTTAAAAAAATATGATCAACTTTTGACGATTGGTTTGGGAATAGTTTTTTCAGCATTTTATCTTTATGATGAAACCTCTGTTGCAGCTGATTTTGGTCCAGTAAGAGATCATTGACCGAAGACCGAAAGTACACCTTTTTTTCTTTGCAAAAAAAAGTACAGCTAACTTCCACCCATTACTTAGCCGCTGGAACCTCTGGCATACATGCATAAACACAAACATCGCATGGTGGGCGGGTCTTCGAACAAGTCGCCTCCCATCTTTCGGAGTCAACTCCTACGCATCGATCAATGAGTTATAGATAAGTCGAGGTGTCATCTTTCATGAAATCCCGTATTTGGTTTTGCCGTCGGTACTTAATTATTCTTTATTCAGTCTACAGGAATGTTTCCTGTTGCGTCGCAACATCCTGCTGGACCCTCGGGAACAAAATCGATGTCATGAAAGTAATGGTTTGGTTGTAATTTCAGTCTTCTTTCGTTGATTTTCGATTATGAATCCAGCTGAATATTATGATGGTAGGTACTCGACGTGTGATGATGTTTACATGAACAAAAATTGAAAATCTCGTGAATGGTGTGTGGCAATACGAGGTTATAATTTATAGGTCATAAATTAGTTATAAAATATTAAATTCAGATAAAATTATTTTTTTTTTTTTAATAGGATGTGAATAATATTAAAATGTGTGTGTGGGGCTTTATGTGGTTGGTTCATTTAACATCAGTAGGAAACAAAGTTTAGCTATAGGGCGCTTGAATGAAGCGATTGCAGTTTTAATTGTGACAACACGAACCTTGCCATCCGTTCCGGGGTGCGTTTCCGTAATTTTACCCAGCCGCCAAAGCGTGTCTGTTCGTCTGGTAAAAGTACGAGATGACCCATTTTGAGTTCGTTATTTGGCGTAAGCCACTTTGGACGCTTTTGTAATCGAACTAAATTTTCAGATTTCCACTTTTTCCAAAAATCTTGATGAATTTTCTGCATAAGTTGCCATCTGTTTAAATGAGATTCATTAATTTCTGTTAGATCTCTTTCCGGTACTATGTAAAGCGCTGACCCAATTAAAAAGTGTCCTGGTATCAAGATTGAGAGATCATCAGGATCTTCATTTACAGGACAAAGTGGGCGTGAATTTAAACAAGCTTCTATTTGTGCGAGTATGGTCGCATATTCCTCAAAGGTTAGTGTGTAGTGTCCGATTATCCGTTTTAAATGATACTTTATGGATTTCACACCTGCTTCCCAAATAGCACCAACATGCGAAGCGGCAGGGGGTTTAAAATGCTATTCTGTACCATTACTTTGCAGAACCTTTTTGATGTCATCTGCCCATTTGTTTGGCATGAAAGTCCTTTCAGCTTCCATAATATTTGCAGCTCCTTTGAAGTTCGTCCCACAATCGCTGTACAGACTTACACATATTCCACGGCGAGCAGTGAAGCGCTTGAAAGCTGCGAGAAATGCGGATGTGGTTTAGTCACTTACAAGTTCCAAGTGAACTGCCTTTGTGCCAAAACATACAAAAATAGGTATGTAGGCTTTTGTTATTTTGTTACATCGACCCTTTCAAGCTTTGAGCTGAACAGGACCAGCATAGTCAACTCCCGATGTTTGAAAAGGTCGCGCTGGAGTCACTCAAAATGTTGGCAAATTGCCCATTTATTGCTGCATGCGTCTTGCATTAAATCTGTAGCATTTCAAGCATTTGTGAACACATTGTTTAGTAGTAGATTTTAAACGCAAAATCCAGTACTCTGATCGAAGCGTAGCCATCATCAATTGCTGACCGCCGTGAAGAGTTTTCATGTGGACATCGGACGATGAGTGATGTAAGAAAATTGCTTGATGGGAATATTACCGGATGCTTTTGTGAATAGGGTAGATTAGCATTTTCTAATCGATCTCCAACTCGCACGATACCCTTTTCATCCATTATTGGTGAAAGTTTCGCTATTTTGCTTTGTTTGAAGACCATTTCTCCTTTACTAAGTTTCGAGATCTCTTCAGTAAAATGTTCCTTTTGTACAAAAGCAATCAAACGTAATCGAGCTGAAGATATTTCATCGATGGATAGTGGTCCATGCACACGAGTTGATAATTTCTTTGCCTTAAACTGAAAATTTGTTAAGAATCGACGCTAGTAGGCTGCAGCTCGATATAAACGATTAAGGGATAAAAAGCGGTGGATTTGATTCACTTCAGTGAACACAGAGCTGAAAAATGTTAATGATGGGGTACCCAGATGCGATCAACTGACTTTTAGTTTTTGAACTATCTGATCCTTTCATTTCCGTTGGTTCGATTTTAAACGAAGGGTGAACAGTATCATCAAACGATTGAAGGAAGTCTGGTCCATGCCACCATTGATGGTTCTGAGTGAGATCACTTGGAGAGACTCCTCGTGACGCGATGTCAGCGGGGTTGTCCTTGACGGAACGTAATTCCAACACTCAGCATCAGTCAGTTCTTGGATCTCTGCCACTCTGTTGGCAACAAACGTGGTTCTCAAATATGGGGCGCTTTTAATCCATGCTAGAGTTATTTGAGAGAGTCTTTATGGTGTTAACCAATAGCTGTGCCAACAGCAAAGCCCCACAAAGCTCCAACCGAGTCAGTGATTTAGTTTTAAGAGGTGCCACTCTGGTTTTTGACACGTTGAGATTAACGAATGTTTTGTTTTTGGTGGTAACCCTAAGGTATATGGTTGCCGCATAAGCCTTTTCAGATGCATCGCAGAATCCATGGACCTCGACGTGTGATTTGTTGGTGAGATTAATCCAGCGAGGGATCTCGATTACACTTAAAAGGTTCAGTCCAGCTTTTAACGTGTGCCACGCAGAAATTATTGTTGATGGTAGCTCAGAATCCCATGCTTGTTTATTCTTCCAAATCTCTTGCATTATAATTTTTCCAACGATGATGCAGGGTGCTATCCAACCCATCGGATCATAGAGGCGTGCAAGATCTGATGGTATAGTCCTCTTTGTGATTTTATTACGTTGCTGAAGTGAGATTTTGAACGTGAAAATGTCTTTTGCCGGGTGCCACTGGATCCCAAGAGCCTTAATTGCATTTTTCTCATCGAAAGATAATGATATTTGTATTTCCCTGTCCTCTTCTGGCACCGACATCAAAAGCTCCTCGCAGTTACTTGCCCATTTCCGTAATGGAAAGCCTCGTTGCTTCAACATCTTTATGAACTGTGTCTGCATCTCCAACGCTTCATTTACTGAGTGTGCCCCATGAATGACATCATCGACGTAAAAATTCTTCAGGGCTATCTTCGATGCAAGAGGGAATTCATCACGTTCGTCAGATGCCAGTTGTTGAAGAGTTCGTATGGCTAAATAAGGTGCAGCAGCAGTACCGAATGTAACCGTGTTAAGACGATACATTTTAACTTCTTCTCCTTCCATATCTCGCCATAAAACAAGTTGATACATCGAATCACTTGGAGTGACCCAAATTTGTCGATACATTTTATTTATGTCAGCAGTGAATGCAATTTTGAACCGCCTAAAACGTGCGATATGATCGAAGATGTCATCTTGCAATCTAGGACCAACATGCAAATGATCATTGAGCGACGTCCCGTCGGATGTTTTACAGGACGCGTCAAATACAATTCGCAGATGTCATTTTGCAAGCTAGGACCAACATGCAGATGATCATTGAGCGACGTCCCGTCGGATGTTTTACAGGACGCGTCAAACACAATTCGAAGTTTTGTAGTTGAACTGGCTTCCTTCATCACTGCGTGGTGAGGAAGGTAATAGTGAGGAGATTTTGTTGCAGCAAATGGTACCTCGATCATATGTCCAAGCTCTTTGTATAAATTGAATACCCTTTTGTATTCAGCTTTAAATGGGGTGTTTGTTTGGAATTTTCTTTCCAATTTTAAAAATCTTACAAGAGCTGATTTTTGAGACAACCCTAATGAAGGATATGTTCCTTATTTGAATGGAAGTTGGACAACATACTTTCCATTTAATTGTCGTTGATGTGTTCTGCAAAAATGTTTTTTCACATTTTTCTTCATCTGGTGATAGGTACTTTCGGCCTTGAACTTCTTCAAGTTCCCAAAATTTACCCAGTAGAGAATCTAAGGCGTGAGTTTAAGTTTTTTTTTATGAAAAGCTTGGACTTGTGATTGGATATGGGGTGAAATGCCTCCAGAAAGCACCCACCCAAGTTCTGTCCTTTGAACGATAGGGGTACCTGGCTTTTCTTTTACTAAGCCTTCAAGGATAATGGATGGGTAAACATCGCTGCCGAATAAAACATCGATCTTGCTGGGTTTGTTGAATTTTGGATTATCCAGTATAAGCATCTTTAGATGATTCCAATTATTATCGTTAGATATCTTACGTGTGGGAAGAACAGCTGGTAGGACCAAAGCATTAGGCTGGAGATTAAAATCTTGATTTACTTTAGATAACATCCTGAAAGTGACCATCCAATTTGAGGTACTCGCATTGCTTTCTCCTACGCCAATTACATTTACACAGCTGACACTTTTTAACTTGAGAAGTTGAGCGGCAGACTCAGTAATAAATGATGACTTTGATCCTTGCTCGCAGCAGCAACGGTTGGCCAGCAGGTGTTAAGACCTTTATGAGGGCCGTAGCCAGAAGAACGGGTGCATGCTCGTTTTCGGCTATAGACGCATTGTTTGCTGAAGCAATTGCGATGGAATTCGGAGACTTTTCGGACGATCCCGATAAGGAGATAGGAGCGGAAGGGACAGAGTGTTTTCGATGCCTTGCAATGCCTTATTTGCATCATTCATAAGCAATAACGAGTAATGTTTTTTATGGCAAGTCGAACACGTAAATGTGCTTGTGCAATTTTGTGTAAAATGCGTATTTGAAAGGCAGTTAAAGCAAAGGTTATTTGTTTTAACGAATTCATGCCTTTTCTTTGCGTTAAATGCTTTAAACTTAAAACAATTTCGAATGGAGTGTGAGCCTTGACAAAGAACACACTTTGTGGCAATTTTAGAAATGTGCGCTCTAACTGTACTCGGGGAATGTTTTTTAACTTTTTGCTGATTTATATCTGAAGAGGATTGTCCAATGACATCCAATGTCCTAGACCTTATTAAAATGAAGTCTTCTTAGACGCTGTATTGCGGGTATTCAACATGCGTCGAAATATGCGATGCACAAAGCCCACGAGTTGTAAAAGGAATTTTCTGAACCGTATGAAAAATGAGAACGTCTTCCCACCATTCCACAGTTACTCCAAGGTTTTTCAATGATTGTTTGGCTTCGTTAGTTGTATCTAATAAAATCTTGAGATCTTCAGATGACTCTTGAGTTATTTTTGACTGGTCGAACAGAAGTTTGAATTGATTATCTTTCAATAACCTGACATTTTGAAATCTTTTGACTAACAAAGCCCACGCAGATTCAAAGTTTGTATCGGTATTTCGAAGTATTCAAGCCGCTTCACCAGATAAATTACCCTTCAAATATTGGAGTTTATGAGCATCAGATATTGAAGTGTTTTTATTTATCATTGCTTCAAACAAGCTTTTAAATTCTGACCACATTTTTAGAGAACCATCAAAAGTGGGGATTTTGATGGGAGGGAGTTTAAGTTCTACCGACGGTGATAATGCATGCGGTCCGTTCAGGGACCTGTTATGTGAACCTTGGCTTTCAGTTTTTGACAGAACCTCTTTTAATTCACATGAATAGTTAAAATAAATTTCTTTTAATTTATGAAAAATGAGGGCATCCATGTAGCTGACCTTTGCGTCTTCAGTAGGAGCTTCAACGATTTTATGATGAAGGACTCTAGCCTCCTCAAAAGATGCCTCTAAATTAACTAAACGTGCTTCATTCATGTGAATCGATGTTTTTGATTTAAAATCCAATTTTTCATACGCTTTGTAATCTAAATCTCGGAAAATGGTTGAAACCGAATCTAGATACTACACAAGGAACCTTTATCTTGCTCATTTTGAATATAAAAATTTAATAAATATACCCACACAACACAAGTTTTAATTAAGATCGAATATGATCAATGAATTAAAAGAAAAATTAATTATTTCATTAAAAGCCACACACGTGTAAAAATGCGTTGCTCTCGCTGCACCAACTTCTTTAAAATTCAGATCTTCACAGGATAATTGAGGATAATGTGGGAATCCACCGCACAAACTACGAATGTTGTTTATTTTACACGACGCTCAACGCGATTGTCTCTGAAGTTTATTTCTAAACTACACGCACACGAACTTGTCTTTTATTGTCTTTTTCATGCACTATTTTTAGTTCTTATTATGCTTTTTTCTGACGACGTTTTCTTGTTTATGAAAAGTGAAACGCAATCGTGCATCATCGCTGCTGTTGAATAAAAGGGCTTTGTTTAGTACAAAAAAATCCTGTTTTCATGATTAAGATTATTTTTGGGATATACGGTCCCCATTTTTTTTTAATTTCACCGACACTTGAGCCATAGCTCGATGATAGTGGCGAAAAAATCCAGTGTCCTATTCTATATTGTATTTATTCAATGTTATATATGTTTATTCGTTTTTGGCTTCATAAGCCGTGTTTTATTGGAAAACTTATCCGTAGCGAAACAAGATTTTAAACACACATGACTAGAGCAGATTTGATAAAAAAAACATTAGCATACACAAAGTTACTTTTGAATTTGTTTGTGTTTATAAATTAAACGCTATCTCTGCGCATTTTCTCCGGGTTGATTTCTCAAATTTTGTGCACCATGAAAATGGAAGCAATTTTGTTATACTAGGAGACTTCAACATTGATGTCTTGATTTGAGCATTTTCTGATCAACATCTTGCCCTTACAGCTGAGTTTGGTCTATCATCTTTTATAAATGAAGTAACTAGGCCAATTTCAGGTAAATGCATTAATCATGTCTTCGGTCGATTTTCGAGAATCCACTTGAGTCAGTGTACTCGTGTCAACTTTTACTTGCAAATAAATATCTGACCATTGTATGACAGGTATTTTATTTAAAGGCTTTTCTGATATAAAAACTAATAGTAATGTTGTTTCGCAGACTGCTACTAACATAAACTATTCTTTTCTAAATAATGAACAGCGTTTTGAAAGATTAGGAAGTTGTTCTAACTGAGGAGGATGCTTCTAAAGCTTACGAATCGTTCTTAAACATTCTTAAAAAACTATAAACGTAGGGTTGAATTCACAATTATAAAAAAGAAATCGCAAACAAGATTATAGCCATGGATAAGAGCTTATCTTTTAAAAAAAACCAAAGTCAAAAACAAAATGGGCAAATTGTGTTACAAACACCCACTTAACTCAAACTTAAAAAAACGGTTTAAGAAAATGATCATAAATGTTAACAAAGAAATTTCCACTTGTAAGGACTACTATTTCTTTTTTAAATTCCGTAATGCACAAGGAAACCCCAAAAAGGAATGGAGTATCATCAATAGTATAAGTAATAGAAGCCAACCTTCGGAGTGTAACTCTATAGTGCTGTATGATTTTGATTTGCTGATTTTTTTTTTTTTTTAACTTAATTCTAAAATACGATATAATTATATTGATTGAAACATTTTTAGAAAAAGAAAGTCAAAATGAAATTTGTAAATATTTTAAAGATTTTAATACCAGCTATATTCCTGCAGTAGAAATAATATTCATGGTAGAGCTAGTGAGGAAATATTGTGTGGTATTAAAAAAAGTACAATCAGTAATTTTGTAAAGTTTAGACTAATTAATATTATAAATTTGTTATTCAGATACAATTTATAAAAGTCACTTCATTGTACCTTTATACTTAAATTGTAATAATTAGTTGAATCACTATGAAGAATTGTACGGTTTTTTAAAATAATTTCACATCAAAAAATATTATGTTGTTCGATGATTTGAAAGCCAGAATTGGGCTTTTCCAAAATCCATGCGTGGAGGAGTTCAACACTCAAATGAATCTATTTTCAATCAGAAATTCTAAAGATGCAACACTTAATAGAATGGTAGAATGCTAAACGAATTACTTGAAAGTTTTGGTTTTTGGATTTTGAATGGTGCGTCGAGAAGTGACGCTTGATGGGAACTGACCTTTGTGGGTGGACAGGGAAGTTCAGTTATCGATCTCTGTATGGTAAATGGTGATTGGCTTCAGGCTATTGATAATTTCGAAGTGCTAGTAGCAAATTTTAAATCACATTTAGTTGGAAACAATCGTCTGTCTTCAAGTCCATTACGAGCTGAAATTTTAGCTTCCCATTTCCGATCTCTGTTGAAACGTGGAGACGATTTGCAATGTTTCCATTTTGCTTGTCCTGACACCAGGGGACAATATACTTGACTCAACAATAGTTTTTGAAGAATTGGAACTTGTTCTTTTTAAAATGAAAAATAATAAGTCTCCAGAAGTTGATGGTATTCCCTAAAATTAGGCAAAATTTACCTGGTGGTGTTGTTTTTTTCAAATATTCCTATAAAAGTGCTGCTTTACGCGGACGCCCTTGTTATTTTGGCGGATAATTCTTCTGCTCTCCAACTTCAAGTAAATAAACTCCAGAACCTCTGCAAAACTTGGGACCTTAAAATCAACTCCGAAAAAATTAAAATTATGGTATTTGTGGCTCGGAAATGTAGAAGGTTGAGGGAGGAAAGATGGTTCCTGAATAGTCAACTTATTGAGATTGTACATGAATTTAAATATCTAGGAGTGTTGTTGTCTACTAATGTTACCTTCACAGAGCATGTTCAGCATTAAAGTAAAGAAGCAAAAGTAGTGGTAAATGTTATGGCCCACTTTCTTCTCAAACCGAGTTTTTCAAGCAACTGTTAACACTGCATGTTCTACGGTGTTCAAGCTTTTGCTCAAACCTACTTGCAAGAATTTGAGTTGATACGTTTTTTTTCTAACGATTATTCCGGCTACCTAGTTCAACTCCAACCTGGCTCAGCACCTGTTTATGTTAAAAGCTTAAAGTTGCACTCAGAGTTTCTCTGAGAGTTATGATGAAACCGGGCCCTTACCTTCAAATATATATTATGATGAATCTTCTGAGAACACAAGCAACACCTTTCAAGAAATGGAGTGAACTTGCTGGGCTGTATAACGTGTCTCTAGATTTAACCGAATCGAACGTAGATATTTAGCATGAGAAGTTCTAAGGTTATCTCAAAAGTTGATGAAAATATATGAAGCGTTGAGAATGAGAAGTGGTCAAGTGACATTTTTGATGTTTTGAGCTATTAGCATTTAAAGTTTTACGTTTATAACTTTTTTTTCTGAAATCGAGAAGAACTAATAAAAAATCCATTAAAAACAAAACAAATGTAAAATTTTTAGTATATCAACCAATTTTATTTAAATTCATCAGAACTTGGTATTTTACAAAAAAATCAGTACTTGACCCCTTAATGCGAAAATGAATTTATATTTAATTTTTATGAAAGAGGGGTCAAGTAAAAGTTGGGTTTCTTAAATTTTGGTTTTAGGCTTCTTTTTGTTGTCCGGAATCTAAGATAAGGCCTTCTGATAAAACCAACGGTGCTCTTGGGTACAAATTTCATCTGGTCATTGAGATTTTTAAACATTTTTGAAACAGCGCCTGGTATAAGCAAATCATGTTGAAATTTTTGTTCTGACCTGCACAGCAATCTGACCAGATTATGAGGTGCCTTCTTCTGCCAACAGATGGATTTTGTTGAATGAAGGTCCAAAGTGAGCTAACGACCTCCGTGCTACCTCTGTTTGCAACGTCCTCCGTCCATGTGAACATATAGGGCTTATCACCATCTGACGTAATGGAATGAATGCCTAAGTTGTAAAACCACATCTGGCGTAGGTAGAAAGCCTTGGAGGTTGTAAGCCTTGGTAATGGCATAGTTTGTTGCAAATCGACTGTCAAATAGCAGATATTTGAAACAAACAAAACTCGAGTCAGACCTACCTTCCGTAGCACTGCTTTTTTCGCACTCAATAAAAAAAGTTTAAACAAATAAACATAATCTGCTTAAAAAAAAGTCTTCACAAAACGAAAATTCAATGCAAACTGAAGAATAATCACCAAACACTTACAGACAAAACAAACGGTTTTTAAACGTTTTTTCAATCTAGTTGCACTGTAATATCAGTTATTTTTTGAAAACCACATAACAGAACGATAAAAATATACTTAAATACAATCTTTGTATGCTTGTATTGCATAAAGTGAATAGGTGTGGTATTTTATTTTTTGGCTTTTATTGCATAAAGGGGTTAAGTGTACACTTAACACCTTCATGCAAAAACAAAATTTAATTAAAAATGCGTTCTCAACTCATAGAGGTGTTAAGTGATCTTAACCCCTTCTTGCTGAAAAAACTTCAAAACAATCGTGTAGCTAACCCCTTTATCTAAAGCTAACTTTGTAAGTAATAACAATAGAGACATGAGAATTAGAAAAAAAATGAAATTGTCGCTTAACACCTTTGTTAGTATAAAAAAAGCAAAAAATCGAAAAATGTCACTTGACCTCTTCTCATTCTCAACGCTTCATATATCTTCAACATTTGAAAAGAGCATCAGCATCAACAGCAAGAGAAATCTTAACCATTCCCTCATTGTCAATAGCATTAATTACTTTTGAAGCACCCTATAAAAATCCAGTGCTACCAACTATGAGAAGCTCAATCGTCTATGATGTGAATGGCATCACGAGATTTACTGATTAATGGACGACACTTGGCACTTCCACTTTGGCTGCCAACCGATACACACCTTTATTATATATTCTGCCATAAGCAATTTTAGTTTGTAAAATAAATTATAAGATTGAATTGAAATAATAAAAGTAGAAATTATAACATTTGGCGACGAGGATAATGGACGAAACCGCGCTTAAAAGAGTTCTTAATCAACAACAAGAATGGATGGAAAGGCTGATGGCGGATAACAAAAAGATGATGGAAGAGGTTATCAAAGCGACGAGTTCTAATCAAGTGACATCCAACGCAGTTCCACACTTTCGAGCTTTCGATGAACAAAAAGATAAATGGGAGACGTATATCTTTCAGCTCCAACAACACTTCTCTGCACACGCCATCGAAGAGGATAATTTAAAGAAAGCACATTTTCTTTCATCATGCGGCACTTTTATCAATGAGTTGCTCAATAAATTAATTGAGACAGATAACGTGAGTACACATTCATTTAAAGACATAATCAGTAAACTAACAAAACACTTTGAACAAAAATTACACGTGCTGGCATCTCGCTGTAATTTCTTACGACACAAAATGATTTCGGGCCAATCTTACGGAGATTGGATAGCTGATCTTAGAGGGTTAGCAAGGCAGTGCAGTTTTGTTTGCACAAATGAGGACTGCAAAAAGTCATATGCAGAGTTTATGATAAGGGATATGATCACATTTTATACCCCCCATGATCAAGTCAGATCAGCAGCAACGCAGAAAAAAAACCCAACTTTAGAAGAAGTAGAGGCGATAGCAGCGGCCTACGAGGAAACGCAAATAGCGTCAAACATAATGACGAACTCTAATCAACAAGCAACAACATCCTATGAAGTAAATCAGGTAATAAAGAGGGAATCACGTATCGACAACCAAAGTAAGTCAAATACAGTAAGTTATTTAAATCGGAAATCATGCATTAATTGTGGAATCAATCACGATCGTAGTCAGTGCAGGCATTTAGATTCAGTCTGTGATGTATGTAGTCGAAGAGGTCATATCAGCAATGTTTGCTTGAGTGGTAATGAAAAAAATAGGCAGGCGGGTTGGGTTAAAGGAAAGTCTCGTCATGGCTCCAAGTACCGTGGTCGTTCAAAAAAAAAATATCAAGGCAATTTTGACAATAACAAGAAGCAGTGGGTGCATTCGGTGTACAATGTGGAAGATAAGGGGCCGGCAAGACAGACAAAGGAGGATGTACCGATAGTGGATACGGTAGGCTCTTTGTTCAGTCGAAGTGAACCAACCGAGGTGGATAGAAGGGAAAATAAGATGTTCATATCTCTCACAGTCAATGACAAACTCATGCAATTCCAAGTGGATACTGGAGCAACCTGCTCTATAGTTGGTGATGACGGATACGAGAAGCTAGGAAGGCCAACTTGTAGTAAAACAACAAAGGTACTCAAGGCGTATGGTGGGGTGAGTGTTCCAATTCGTGGTGTTATTCGGGTGATGGTGAATATGAGAGGCAAAGCATTAGATTTACCACTTTTAGTCGCAAACAGCTCCAGCGGTAGTAATATTCTTGGCCTCGATTGGTTTGATGCACTCAAGTTTTGCATAGGCTCGGATAAAAATGAAGTGAATTTTGTGTCATCAAATTCTGCAGACAAATTACAAACTGCTGCAAAGCTGATTTGTGAAAAGCATCATATGGTATTTAACAACACTTTAGGCTGCAGCAAGTTGTTTAAAGCTCATATAAGGTTGAAAGAAGGTTCTCAGCCAAAGTATTTTAAATACCGACCATTACCTTTTTCGCAAAAGATAGCTGTCAAAGCTGAACTTGACCGTTTGGAGAAGTTAAATATTTTGAAGCCAATTCAAACGTGTCAATGGGCTGCTCCTATTGTGGTGGTACCGAAGACCGACGGATCAGTTCGCATATGTGGTGATTTTAAAGCGTCTATAAATCCACAACTGGAAGTTCACGGGTACCCATTTCCGAGGTTTGAAGAATTGTGTCATCAACTGCATGGTTGTCAATTTTTCACGAAAATTGACCTGTCAGATGCCTATTTGCAGATCCCTTTGGATGACGAGTCCAAACAGATATTTGTAATCAACACGGAGTTCGGTCTGTATCAAGTACAGAGATTACCTTTCGGCGCAGCGTGCTCAACTGCTATATTCCAACAGTATATCGATCAGTTATTGACTGGATTAGAGTGTTGCGGAGCTTACGTAGATGATATAATCATCTCGGGAAGAAACAATGCAGAACATCTACAGAATCTAAAGACCTTTCTTGAGCGATTAGAGCTACATGGTCTCACCTGCAAGTTAGAAAAATGTGTATTTGCGCAGGAGAAGATAGAGTACCTTGGTCATGTCATTGACGCCAAAGGCAAGAGACCATCTGATGAGCGCGTAAAGGCTCTAGTTGACTTGCCTGCTCCCGTGGACATTAAAGGACTCGAAGCGTTTATTGGCAAAATTAACTACTACAATCAATATATTGAAAATTTCGCTCAGCTAGCCGCACCCTTAAATTTTCTAAGAGGAAAAGAGCAAGAGTTTGTATGGGGACAAGCGCAGAAAAATGCGTTTGAAAAATTAAAAACTAAAATTGCAAATGTGTCTTGTTTGGTGCATTTTTCCGAGCAGTATCCGGTAACACTAGCAACTGACGCCTCTTCGCACGGAATCGGAGCAGTCTTGTCACACATCCTCCCTGACGGTACTGAGCACCCAATCGCCTTCGCCTCAAAAACTTTAACAGATAGCCAGAAAAAGTACAGCCAAATTGAAAAAGAGGCGCTTTCCATAATATTTGGCGTACGCAAATTCCACCAATATCTATATGGTCGTGAATTCGAACTTATCACCGACCACAAACCTCTAATAACGATATTTCATCCAAATAAAAAACTGCCCGAAATGACTATACACAGACTGCAAAGGTATGCTATAATTCTAATGAATTACAATTATAAAATAAGATACCGATCTACAGCACAGCATAGCAACGCTGACTGCTTATCTAGATTACCGATAGGGCCTGATAGGAAATTTGACGATGAAGAACAAGATGGGGTAGGGGTTGAAACGGCATACTCTGCAGTATTGGAGAACTTCCCGATCACAAGCAAAACCGTAGCTGAAGCTTCTGCCAAGGACACCACCCTTCAAAGCGTTTTCAAATACATTCAGTATGGCTGGCCCGCAAAAATTAATCATAAAAGAGATGATTACCATGCTATTTTACCTTAAAATTATGTCTTTGTGTTTCTACTAACGTTATTCTTTTACAGTCAGAGCACACAAGAGTAGTGGTTCCAGCCGAGTTGCAAAAGAAAGTTCTGTCAATGCTGCATACAGGACACTGGGGGATCAGTCGCATGAAGCAAATTTCACGCCGATATTGCTGGTGGCCTGGAATAGACCAGGATATTGAAAAGGTTGTGGCCAGTTGTAGAGCATGCCAGCTATATTCAAGTAGTTCAGCTAGAGAGTATAGCAGTTGGCCAACTCCAAACTCTCCTTGGGAAAGAATTCATATGGACTATACGGGTCCCTTCTTCGGTAAAATGTGGCTTATCGTCGTAGATGCGTTTTCGAAATTCCCGTGGGTGATTAAAATGAGTTCTTCAACATCAGCGGCAACAATCTCGGCACTCAGGTCAATTTTCGCCATAGAGGGCTTACCTAAAACGGTTGTGAGCGACAACGGAACTCAGTTTGTCTCAAGAGAGTTTAATGATTTTTGTACATCGCAATCAATCCAGCACTTAACGTCTGCTCCATTTAATCCTGAATCAAATGGAGCCGCAGAAAGAATGGTCAGAACGTTCAAGACTTCAATAAAGAAAATTTTAGAAGACAGTGATAATGATAACTGTGACGTTGCGCTTCAAACGTTTTTATCAACGTACCGTGCCTCACCCAATGAGACAGGAAAGTCCCCAGCTGAATACCTTCATGGCAGGCAGCATCGAACGCTTCTTTCAATCATGTTGCCAGACATTAATAATGGTCATGTTAATAAATACCGGAAAACTACAAAATTTAAGCTAGGTGATGCAGTCTACGCCAGAGAATATTCAAGTCAGAAAAAATGGGTAGAAGCTGAAATTTTGAAAAACTTAGGGCGTCGAATGTACCTAATAAAAACTAAGAATGGTTTTATGAGACGTCATCAAAATCAATTGCGTTTACGTAAAATTTTTACCAATAATTATATAACTAATCCGTTTCCTTTTCAAGGATACCAGTCGAATTCGGAAGATGTTCCTTTGTCAAAAAAAAGTCAACAACACGAAGTAACGTCCGGGCCGACGTCAACTGGAGATGCTGTCCAAGGGCAGTCGGAGTCAGACGTTTCATCTTCACCAATAAATGTTCAACGCAGCCCAGGTGTTACACCTGCAGCGGTCCAAGAGCAGTCTGAGTCGGACATTTTATCATCTTCACCAAACCATGTTCACCGCAGCCCAGTGGTAACACCTACGACACCTATAGTCGCTAAGTTGCGGAAGTCTTCTCGACCAAAGAAGCCTCCTGTTAGATTTGTTGTTGACTAAGAAGAGGGAAATGAAGCACCCTATAAAAATCCAGTGCTACCAACTATGAGAAGCTCAATCGTCTATGATGTGAATGGCATCACGAGATTTACTGATTAATGGACGACACTTGGCACTTCCACTTTGGCTGCCAACCGATACACACCTTTATTATATATTCTGCCATAAGCAATTTTAGTTTGTAAAATAAATTATAAGATTGAATTGAAATAATAAAAGTAGAAATTATAACAACTTTAAATACGGACTTTCTGCGAAAGCTATAAGTACAATTTTGAGAGCTAGGGTAGAAATGTTGAATCCGAACTATGTTCCGCATTGGTAAGATCTACCTTTTCCTTGCAATTTTTGTAATAGAAATGAGCGGGACGATGTTTACAATTTAATAGCTGTTTGTCCGATACTGCAAGGAATTAAAAAAAGTGTCCTCTCGAAAGAACAACTGTTTGATGTGTTGAACGGGTTCGCTGGATGGACAAATCTTTATATGTACTGTGATCATGCTTTAAATTACCGAAAAAGCTTTCCAACCTTTTAATCAGTTTTTTTTCTCTTTTACAAATATTTATTTGAATGCCTACACCCTACATAAATGTAAACAAAAAACTTATAGTTTCTCTACAAAGCCATATATTATTATTTTAAAATCAAATCAAATTTATCAACGTTTATTTTTTTTTTTTTTTAATTATGTGTTAAAATGTAAAACTACCCATTATTTATTTTATCATCTTGGAAAGAACTGCTATTTTCAGGCAGACGGCAATATTGCCATGTCCATAAATTATTGTAATCTAATAATTGTAAATTTTCCTTTAAAATAAAATAATAATAATAATAATAATAATAATAATAATAATAATAATAATAGTGCTGTATGAAGAAGGAAATCGTAAAACCTCTAGAAGTAGCAAACACGTTCAATAAATTCTTTAGTTCTGTGGGAAATTTATCGACCGAACCTAGCTGTGAGTCGACTTGTAACGGATGTGTAACGGTAGAACGAGGAACTATTGGTAATAGCTTCTTTTTTGATGAAATTACTGGGTTTGAAATTTTAACCACCATCTACTCGCTTAACAACTCAAAATCCTGTGGAAACGATGACATTTTGAATGTTATTCTAAAGAAAATTGCCCCAATTTAGTTGATATTCTTGCATATCTATTCAATTTAAATAATAATAGTACAGTTTTCCCTGACAAACTGAAATGTGCTAATGTACTACCGCTCTTTAAGAAAGGAAATCGAAAAGCAAAAAAACAACTACAGGCCCTTTTCATTGCTCTCTTCAATTTCGAAAGTTTTTGGAAAAGCTTTACAGAAACGAATGTATGCTCATCTGGTAAAGGAAGAATTAGACGGTCCTTGTAATTGGTCACTGCAGTGACATTCTGACGTCACTATGACGTAGTTTTCTGTCCTAAAAGTGTCACGTCGTGTAGTAGTCATTGTTTTGCATGTCCTTGCAGTGACCAAAACAGTGACAGGCACAGTAACACGTCACTTTTATGTCCCTGTAGTGACAAATTACAAGGACCGTGTAATAGCCCTGTCACTGTTGGTGGGACACAGTGACATGTAGCCTGTCCCTACAGTGACCTGGCAGGAATTTCTGCCAGGTCACTGTTGGTCTCGGTTGAGCGTTCGTAGTTGAACACACTTTTATTCAATAGCTTTGATGGTGCTATCAGATTTGCAATTTCGTATACCTAAAATACGAGTTGACGGCGAGATGATGAAAAAAACATTTTATTCCAAAGAAATTTGCCAAATTGAAACAAAATCAAGAAAAAAATATGCATTACCACTAAAAAACATGTTTTTGAATTGTTTTCAATTTTAAAAAACATTTTAAAGTCGTTTCTAGAATTTTTATTTTCAAACAACGACAACCGTGTTACGTCAAAGTTTAAAGACCTCGTCAAACAGAGCGCGTTTTTACGCCGTGTTTTAACGCCAAGTTGTATACAGCAATACATATCCCATATCATAATGAGGGCGTTTTCAACGCAGCGGCAATGCGCATCGTCTAAGCGCGGCGTTGAAATAAATTACAAATTATTATTTTGACGCTGCGTTAGAACAGATTATTTTTTGATTTGTTTTGAAAATTAAAGGCTTTGTCAAACAGAGCGCGTTTCTTACGAGACGTTGAGAGTATTTAACTTGACGTTGAGATTATACTGGCGCTGCGTTTTACGGCGACGTTGGAGAAATAGTTCATTTCCGATTTTTTTCCCATATCCCGTTCAGAACTACATATATATATATATACCTATAAATATATATATAAAATAAATTTCAAAACCATAATTTAAATGACTTAAGGCCTCGTCAAACAGAGCGCGTTTTGAGGCCGCGCTTCAACGCCGCATTTTAATATACAGTAATACATATCCCATGTCACATAGGTCGCGTTTTCAACCCCGCGTCAAGTTCCACACCACTTCAAAACGCGGTGTTAAAACGCGGAGTTATGATTGATTACAAATTGTTTTTTTTTTTGACGCCGCGTTAGAAAGATTTTTTTTAAAATTATTTTGTATTTGGTGAATTAAGTTATTCTGAATTTGTTGTAGACATTTTTTTACTTATTTTGTGTCACTTAATATTGTTTTAAATGGAAAAAAAATAACCTGATTGGCATTTGGTGAAAAAATGAAAATCAAGATTCAAATGTGAAACGTGCTGCGGATAGCTCTCTGTTTGACGTTCTCTTACACCGCATTTATAACACCGCGTCAAAATAATCTCAACGCCGAGTTAAAAACGGGTTCTGTTTGACGAAGCCTTTAATTGAGGGTTATTAATAGTGTAATATTTTGGCCTGGGTTTCGACAAATAAACTCAATCAAAATTCCAAATTAATGCAACAAATCCCTTTATTTTATTAAACACAACGTCTTTCAGTTTAAATAACACCAATTTAACTTATTCCACTTATTCACAATTCATATACGTTTTTATCATTCAACACTTTTTATTTAATCTCAATTCAATCACTTTTTATTAACGCTTCCAGTTGTTAACAATTCCACTTTCGAAAATAAACTGAACTTTCAATGCAATCTACTCCTGTATTTATACAAGCTTACAAGCTTCTGGAAGCTTCTGTCTGGTTCTGGCACAATCTAAGCTTTCGGTACTAATTCGAGTCTCGAATGCGCATTTCCTTCCTTCGTGGACCGTCGCTCGAATATTCCCGAACCTTCTGCTTTTTCAGAGAATCAACCTCCTTAGCCAGGTGTTCGTACTGTTGTTCTACACTTTCTACTTGCTTTCCGAACTTTTCTTCTAAGCTTTCTATTTTGGCTTCAAATTTCTGATCTACTATTTGAAGTCTTTCGCTTAGTTGATTCTGGAGAGTTTCTAATGAATTCTTTTGTTCGTCGAATTTACTTTCGAGAACGTTCCTTTGTTCGCTTAGTTGTTGCTGGAGAATTTCCAACGAATTCTTCTGCTCATTCTTTTGTTCTTCGAGAACGTTCTGTTGTTTTTCGAGAACGTTCTTTTGTTCTTCGAATTTCGACAGAATCAACTTCATGAAAGCAGGCATTTCATCGGCTGTACTTACTGTGCATTCTCTCCCTTGTTCTTCAACATCAAACAACATGGTATCGGGGTCTCCACCATCCTGAGTGATAGCATTCTGAAGTCGGAGCAATAGTTCCTTTTTCAGCCCCGAAGTCTGAAGATTTCGTTTTCCTAATTCTTCTTTCAACTCAGCTGTTGTCAATTGTTCTAATTTGCGACCCATTTTATGTAACTGAAACACTATTTTCGCAACACAATCAGTTTTATTTTAATGTCTCTTCTAGAAAGACCTTTTTCCAACACTATTTTTAACAAAAATACTCGCTATTCACAGTTTTATAGCACAATCAGTTCAATAGTTTCTGGAAAATTCCACTTTCACAATTAAATGAGTCACCGAAACTGTTTTAGAAAATGTCACTATGGAATTTTCTAGCACTTTACTGAGTTTTATCCCCAATTTCGACAAATAAACTCAATCAAAATTCCAAATTAATGCAACAAATCCCTTTATTTTATTAAACACAACGTCTTTCAGTTTAAATAACACCAATTTAACTTATTCCACTTATTCACAATTCATATACGTTTTTATCATTCAACACTTTTTATTTAATCTCAATTCAATCACTTTTTATTAACGCTTCCAGTTGTTAACAATTCCACTTTCGAAAATAAACTGAACTTTCAATGCAATCTACTCCTGTATTTATACAAGTTTACAAGCTTCTGGAAGCTTCTGTCTGGTTCTGGCACAATCTAAGCTTTCGGTACTGATTCGAGTCTCGAATTAGTACTTCAAGTTCGATTTAGTACTCAGTTAAAACATATTGCAAATATGTAGCATACTTCTAGGGGCATGGTTGTTGTACACAATAAATGGTGGTTGTTGTACACAATGAATCCAACAGATGTCGTTAGTTTACAAAATGTATCCTCCGAATATCTAAACTTGTTGCCACATCACAATATATTTATTGAAAATATCTCAATTTGTAGTAGTGCCCCGTGGCTTAGTGGTTAGTGTGTTGGACTGCTAAGCGAATGAGCCTGGGTTCGACATAACGTGGCGCTAAAACCCGGCTGTTTGACGAGACGATATAGCCCTGGCTCCTCAGCTCATAATTCTCGAATTATTTTTGAGCAGAAACCTTCATTCTCACGTTGCAACAACCTATTTTTGGACCACAATAAATGAATTCTTTGCGGTGGCCTTTGGTTGTTGTCGGAGTCATCGTCACTGCTGCTTTCCGATATGAAGGCCCCAAGAATCGCCACCTCTACCATATTTCGTGTGGACATACTTTATTTGACTTATCACTTTTGCCTTTAATCACTGTAATTGGAAATGTATTATTTATTCTTTTTTTTTATTAAATTAATTTAGGTAATTGAAACACTTCAGAAACTATAGACGTGAGTTTCTGAAGTGTTTCAATTTAATCAAAACAACCAAAAGAACCAAGACACAGGGACTCATTTGAGTGACGCCGTGTAATCGTCACTGCTGAAAATGATAAATATCATAGCAGTTTAGGCTCACCGCCAACGATCAGCTGTTTGAGAGTTGTCACGTCGTGTAATGGTCACTGTTTTGCATGTCCTTGCAGTGACACCGAGATACAGGGACAACAGGGACACACTTTGACGTTCATTGTATTTTGGGACAACAATGACAGACATGGGTCATTCGTGTGATAGTCACTGTAGCTAGCTGTGACACGATGACCTTTGTCGCGGCAGTGACGGTTGTAGGACCTATTTTGTTGTGACGTCACAGTGTCCCTGCAGTGACCAATTACAAGAACCGTCTAACGCTAGCTTAAGAATTTATTTTTTAAGTCCAATGCAGTTTGAATTAAGAAAAGGCTGTTCCACTGTTCCTCTTTGTTGATATTACAAAAGCTTTTGACACCGTTGTTCATGACATTCTTTTGGATAAATTATATGACGCAGGATTTCGTGGATTTATCCATAATTAGTTTGCTTCATATTTAAAGGACCGTATACAAAGAGTTCATATTGGGGATTTCCTTAGTAACCCTCAGGGTCCGTTTTGGAACCTATACTGTTTTTGGTATTTATAAACTCCCTGTTTTCCCTACCTTTTGCAGGTAAAGTCACGGCTTTTGCAGATGAACCTCGCATCGCATATGCTTCAACGAGCCCCCTGAATCTGTTAGGTGAACTTAATCATGCCATTCACTTGCTGAGAATATGGTTTGCAACACACAGGGTAATTGTTAGTAGGAAAACCAAACTAATGTTTTTCAGTTTGAGTTATGAACCACCTCATGTTGATATTGATTTCCACTCTTATGATTGCCAGCGTTTCAACATTTGCCGTATTTTATTGGTAATTTATTGCTAGCGCAGTATTGGAAGTTAATTTTAATTTAACCCCCGAAGTGACAACTGACGTCTTGTTGAATAAATTTAGAAAGGTGTGTTCCAAACTCAACTCAAATCTTGGACAGAGACATTCGGATAGAATATCCAACCATAACGTCATCAGTGACCCTTGATAACAGATGCGTATCTGACCAATCTTAAGCCACTTCTCGTCTTAAAAAGATGTGCCATTAGAAGAATTTGTAATGCACATCGGCTCGCTCATACAATGGGTTTATATAGGTCTCTGGATATACTTCCAGTAAGACATTTGTTCTTTTTTAAAGTCTCTAAGATATTTTTTTGTGTATCTTGTAAACTTTTTAATCGTCTTCCTCTTGAAATAAGAATACTAAGAAATTAAAACAAATTCATTAACAAAGTTTAAGCATTTCTACTTGATTTTGGTCACAACAACATCGAAGTTTTGTTCAATTATATAAATGTATTGCTATTTAAGGAACTTGTCAAAAAAAATATGTCACCCCACAATGTTTAATTTGTTTTTCTTTTTCATGAAGTGACATCTAACGCTAATTATCGCTTTAATAAGCAAAATAAAAAAAATGTCACTAACTATTCTCTATTGTATAATATGTAAACTTCCAATGTAAATTATTGTAACTAGGTATTTTTGTAAAAGAGATTAATGAACAATAAATAAAATTAAATAAACATTTATTTGTTGGGATTAGAATGCCAATGCAACCACTGTTCGTGCTCGATCCTCTTTTGGTTGTATCTTGTGTGTAAATATTTTTTAGACTCACTGGTCCACGGTCTTTTGTGAATGATCGTTTTATTCTGCATTGTTTGAGAAGGCTGCAAAATTGCACTCGGACATAAGACAACAGGCGGCTGCCTATGCGTTTTTTGGAATGCTGCCCATAGCTTTCCCAAAAAACAAGGTTTTTTAGGAAATAGCAAAGAATATTTGTTTTCCTTATTTCGGTCAATGTGTATTACTTTTCTTCGATAAATTTGAATATGATATGACAATCCAACTTCATTGATAGTGTTTTTCTCTGAATTCGTTTATTTGATCTAAAAATCTATTACGGGAAATTTAAAAATTTGAAGGAAAATACTAGATTTGTTACACGTTATGCAAAATACCGATATCATGATTTTTTTATTTGGAATCTTACACTTTGTAATTTTTCAAAAATTTAATTTATTTTTTGAAAAAGTATTATCAAGCTTATACTAATATCTACAACTTAATGCATTTTTAAGTAACATACGTATGAAGGTATCTATTATATATTTCTTGTAAGATTTATGCCAAAACTTATTTTTCTTATATAATATGTAACAGAACAGTCATCGATTGCCAATCAACATCCAAAAGGATAAGTTATTAATTTCTGAGTTCCGCAACTGAGTCGTTAGCAACTATGGAGGTACCAACATTTGCAGCCACAAAACAATTACAAATTGAAAAAGCTCAGAACTTTATGCGTCAGTACCGGGATCCGGAATCTCGAGAATTAAAGAAACTTTCTGCAAATCAGTTTATGGAATTATGGAGTCACTATGATAAAGATGGTGAGTGTTTGAGTTTTTTTTGTACTTAAAGATAAAAAAGGTACATTTTAAACGTGACGTTACTTTGATAGAATTATAGGTAGAATAACAGGTTTCAATGGAAATATTTGGGAAAATATTTTATGCACATCTCTTAATGACAATAACAATAACAATAACAATAACAATAACAATAACAATAACAATAACAGGGTTCAATGGAAATATTTTGGAAAATAATTCATTTTCATAAATAAATAAACTGCACGACTGAATTACACGTACTTGCTCGTATGTGCGGTAACAGCTTCGAATTTGAAAAATATTAAAGGAAAGTTTATATTCGCTTTTTCTGACTTTTGATTGTTTTAAAAAAGTATGTAAAATAGTTTTCAGCGGAATAATTTAAACGCCATTTAATTTCTTTAGAAAGTGAATTTTTTTAATCGTAGGTACGGCTTTTATATTACTTACGCTACGAACATCTTCCTGAATACCAATTTTGATTGAAATCGGATGACCAGTTTTCAAGAAAGTCGAAAAAAACCGTTCTATGGGAGGTACCGTTTTTCCACCCCACCATCTTGAATTTTTTTTTCACCAAAACATAACCTACTCCTAAAATAGTACACTGATTTTTTTCATAAAAATTCTTGGAGCCGTTCCCGAGAAAAATAAGCTTTTACTTACTTTTATTATCGTAATGTCATGTCTAATTGATAATTTTTTTTTACGAATGCATAACTTGCCTCATAGTCCCTATTAATTGCAAGTAAAAAGTAAAGGTAGAGTTACGAGCTTGCATCTTTTTTCAATTGTTTTAGTTTTTTTAGTAATTCCAGACAAGAATACAATAAAAGTTACCACGGTCAGACATGTACCGCAACAAATAATATAAGCAACCAATTCACAAGCACTTATCGCCTTTCGTTATTCGTTCCCAAGTATAAGCCAACTTCATTGATCGGTGACCTAGGGAATATGTATGGAAAATTCAAGGCGGCCCATTCTGTGGGAACTGCAATTTTGCAGTTTAGTTTTAGGAAAATTAATGTAAAATAATGTCTAGCAAGAAAATGCTATGGCAATTATGCTTTAACTCTTGAACAAGAAAGTTCTCTAAAATAAATCAAACCTACATACTTTATAATGTGAATTCGTTTTTTTAAGGTTCTTCAAAATAATTTTTTTTAAACAATACGGGCTAAAGATCCGTAATTTAACTTTCAATCATAAATAATCAATAAAAGTAACTACAATATCACCAATAACAATGTTTTCAGCTATTGTTTTGACAGTATGCTAGTTTTGTTAAATGGCTGAATATGTAAAATAGATGTAAGATACGTAATTTAAAATAAAACATCATTAAATCGTGTTTTATAAATAATGAAAATGTATGGCAAATCACATAATTAACTATACGATTTAGCTTAATAAAGTGGATTTAACCATAGACACATTATTATTAGATGGTGCTTTTCATATAAAGGAAAAGGTCATTTTTAAGCTACCCGATATCTAGATGGGCCACCGTCAAAATATAGCTGATACTCAGATGCATACTGCAAATCATTTTAGTTTAGGTATAAGTTAATATAATATATATACAATAATATTTATTTTCCGAAATTCCCATACTTCCACCTGCACCTCTTATTTTCCCATGTTCTCCCACATTCTTATGCCTCCACCAGCACCTAACTTATTTTCCCACATTTCCCACTTCCTACACACGCTAGTACTGTTCTTACAATAAGTGTCAAATTATATTTAATTTTATGTAATTTAAGAAAGGCTTGCAAAGTGAATCAAACAAATTGATTAAATGCTTTCTAAGCAAAAATTGAAGTAAGAGAAAACATATTAAATAAAAGGCAGTCTAAAACAGAACAACAAAGCCAAAAGGTCTTTTATCAACTTATACTGTCGAGAAACATTAAGAATATTGACAGGGAACGAGAGAAACCTGACATTTTTGTTGCAGAGTGAGATTGGGGAATTGTGGTGGTTTTTAGTTACAAATTACAATCGACTTTACATATATGTCGGGTCGGTCAGTCGTCGTCGTCGTGTAAGTACTGTTGCAGCACAAAAAAATCTAAAGTCAGGGCAAAAAACTGCAAGAACTATTTATTACATTTGTTTTGTCATTAACGTTAAACAGTTAAAATTTAATAGAATAAGGAACATTAACATAAAAACATTAAGCCCATTTAGACGATCATTTCAGTTTCAATTTCAGTTTCAGTTGAGCTATCAGCATTGTATATAGAATCTATAGTACTATCAAGATGGGTGTTTCACCTAGCGCCATCTAGTTTCGCTATCTCGCTATTTCTTAGTGTAGACTTTTAGTCGTGGAGATGAATTCAACACATATGCAACAACCAATAAAAGAATTTTCGATTACGCTCGAGACAAACAAATGAATGTTATATGGCACCACAGCTATACTTGCACTTGTGATTTTTGTGCTGCTTTACGGAAAAATTAAGCTGAAAGTGTTAAAATTACAGCAAAAACAGACAATGTTTCATCAGCATTAGACGAAGAAATTTTCAAATTACGCATTATGAACATAATGAACGAGGACGTCCAGTCTTAAGGATGGGAGGAGTTAACTATAATAATATTATATCTCCCAAATTCCCATACTTCCACCTGCACCTCTTATTTTCTACGTTCTCCCACATTCTTATGCCTCCACCAACACCTTACTTATTTTCCCACATTTGTCACTTCCTGCACGCTAGTACTGTTCTTACAATATCTAAGTGTCAAATTATATATAATTTTATGTGATTTAAGAAAGGCTTGCAAAGTGAATTGAAACAAATTGATTAAATACTTTGTAAGCAAAAATAGAATTAAGAGAAAACATATTAAATAAAAGGCAGTCTAAAACAGAACTCCAAAGACAAAAGGTCTTTTATCCACTTATACTATCGAGAAACATTAAGAATATTGACAGGGAACGAGAGAAACCTGACTTTTTTGTTGCAGAGTGAGATTGGGGAATTGTGGTGGTTTATATGATATGTTGGTTCGGTCAGTCGTCGTTGTCGTGTGAGTACTGTTGCAGCACAAAAAATGCTAAAGTCAGGGCGAAAAAACTGCAGAACTGCTAAGCAAAACGGTAAAAAATGCCAAGAAAAACTGCAATCGATTTCTTCACGAAGTATTTTTTTAATAGTTTTTTTTAATGTGATTCTAGTGAATTATTTTATATTTTATATTTATAAAAATGTGTATATAATTTATTTTGTATTTATTACATTTGTTTTGTTATTAACGTTAAATTAAAATTTAATAGAATAAGAAACATTAACATAAAAAACATTAAGCCCCATTTAGACGATCATTTCAGTTCAGTTTCAGTTTCAGTTGAGCTATCAGCATTGTATATAGAATCTATAGTACTATCAAGATGGGTGTTTCACCTAGCGCCATCTAGTTTCGCTATCTCGCTATTTCTCAGTGTAGACTTTTAGTCGTGGAGATGAATTCAACACATATGCAACGTTAGAAATTGACAGAACGGGAAAGATGTATATAAAGTGTTAGCAGTAAGAGGGAAGCAAATTATCAAGTCTTTTTCGTGTTATTTCTTTGTTAATTTCTGATAATGAAGATAGAAATTTAGACAGGGGTGTGAGGAGTTTTCATTTCTGTCTTGAAAATACACTGGTTTTGGTATGGTTTTTTATAGATACGGCAACAGGATGAAATTTACCGTTTTAAACGATTTATTGCTGAAATTTGATTATTGGTTTGGTTTTTTGTACAATTTTGAATGGTTACCATGTTTGATTATTATATTATTTTTTTTAATCTGCAAACATTTAATTTGAGTTGAAGTACCTACCTAGTTACTTATTTTAGAAATAAAACACATTATTTGCAGATGTTTGTACCTATGTTATTGCTTTAGAGTATATTCGCTTATCACGTCAAAAAATCTAGTACAAAATATACTACTAACTGCTAAATATAGTACTAAATATACTACTAAGTACTAAATCTAGTACTAAATATACTACCAAAACTGCAATAGTACTAAATTCTAGTACTAAGTATTAAAAATCTAGTACGAAATATACTATTGTACCAACAACATAGTACCAATCGGCACCTGTTTTATAACTATTTAACTAGCGTTCGAAATTAAACATTATACATTAAAACTTTAAACAGCCAAATCCGAATATGGCAACATTGGTAATTGATTTCGTCATAAGAAATACAGAAAATACAGAAATAACAAAATTTCTTGAAAAATGCAAAATCCAAAAAATAATTGAAGACGCACAATCTTGGTTTGTTTACGAAACAACAAAGGGAAATCCATTAATTTTTGTTTCCCTTACTCTGCCATACCATATGGTCTAGTGTCACTTTTTGAACCTTTCACTCTTACTTATTATTCATTATTAATGCAAATGCTTGTAATCATTCTAACTCATACGTTTCAAAAAATATAACATACAACCGACTCTTTCATCACTTTATTTCTTTCTACTTTCAAAACCCATACAAATGCATGGTACTATAGTTTTCATATACAATGCTATCAGTTAAGTTTTCAGTTGAACTGATGTCTAAATACATAGAACAACTGAAGCGTTTAACTACCACTGAAACTGTAACTGAAAATGATGGTGATGATCAGTTAAACTGATTTGTAAATACGTTTTTATTCCAGTTGTCATTGGCGGTCAATCAACGTTTACGAGTTTCTGTATTTTTTTGTCCAATATGTCGAAATAAAGTGAAAATATGGTCGATTTCACTGATATTTATCGCGCGTGGAAGAAAAGTATTTTTATGGGGCTTTATAAAATTCACACATGCTGATTTCTAGCATTCGAAAACGCAATGGTGTTGCATTTTTTGGAAAATCTCCATTTAGGTACAATACCAAAATATAACAGACATTTTCGCTTGCTTGGTTTTGGTTTGCACGTCATGTCGAATTTATAATCAAAAAAATCAAATAAAATTATAACGACACCGTAACTATTGAATCAGAAAGTAATGTAATCTCGGACGTTTTCAATGGCGTTTAGGTTTAATAGTCAGTATTGCTAATGTTATATAGCCAATGTATGAAATGGGACTAAATATTTACTTAAAGTTTTATTTTAAAACCGTTTTATGAAATTTTGTAAAACTGCTAAAAACTGCTGAAATTAAAAAAAAAATGCTAAGAAATCTACTACAAGTGGAAATTTCGATCAAATCCTGATGAAATCGCAGGAAACTGCTAACTCTAGTAACGCTGAAAAGATGTTGCTTTTTTCATTGTTTATTTTGTAGGTATTTGGCACTTGGCATACATACTGGCAGTTTGAAAAATACACGTTCACGTACGTATCTCTTGGATATGTTACATTGTCTGGGTTTGGTATCGGACAAATCGAGATAGGTTACCTCTCGAAATTCGAAGCAAAAGAGAAACACAGTCAGCTGTTCATCAGCTGTTCACATGTTGAGAATAGTAACTAGCAAATTTTAGGATAGCTTTCGATTTTCTTTGTGTTTCCATATGTTCTTTAATCAGCTGAAAAACAGCTGTTTTAACCATGCTAATTACAACAAAAGCAAGGTAATCTATCCGAAAGTTAAGTTCGTGAACTTACCCAATGTCTATAGTTATGTATGTAGATATAATTTTATTTTGTAGGTCTAAATTGTCTACGAAAACATTTTGTTAATCATTGAAGATACTATTATCCAAGTTGGCATTATTTGTTCATATTATTGAAGGTTCATATTTAGGTACTATTAGGCAAATTTAGGATGCGTGATAATAACAAAATTTGAGAGAACAGTCAAACGTGACATTACGAACTTAGAGAAGCCTTAAAAAGTGATCGACAAAAAAATTCTGGCTGTCCGTCTGGATGTTAAAAGACCTACAGACTAAACGGGTAAAGCGATTGCCTTCAAACTTGATATTGATACAATTATGTAAATATATAAAAATATATTAAATGAAATCAAAAACGAAAGATGCAAAACATATACTGCTTAAGGACATAAATGAAATTGAACGCTTGTTAACATTACTATGACCTTCCACGAGAAAGAGACGATCAATAGATATGATAGGCTCCGCAATCAAATTTATTGCTGGTAGGTACGCTCCAAGAAGACGAACTAACTAGGGCTAACAACAGACAGATTGAAATAAATACACAATTCCAGAAAAAAATAGACGAGATAACTGATATTATAAATACAATAAATATAAACGAAATTAATAAACCTAATCCGGCTGATAACTATGACAAATTAAGTGCAGTTATGTCATAAAGAAATAGGATAATAATAAATAAACTAAGCAATAACATTTCTTCTCTCAATTTTGCCAAAAATATTATTGGAAACCCCTTAATTCTTAGCACAGATGAAACAAGTATGATTAAGATAAAAGAAAATGTATTCACTGATTTAAGCGATTGGTTAAATATTGCCGATGTAAAAATGTATTACCAATATATTTCTTTAGTTTATTTAATTAAGATTTAAATGTTCAAGACTACTATTTGAAATTATTCCTGTAATTCATGACAACAAAATTATTGATTTAGGTTTGAATATTTAAGTTATTTGTAAAAAAAAAATTAATATCCCTAAAGCACTTGCAATATAGCTCCCTTATACTCCTATTGTGAAACAGATCCCCAAAGTCCCCACCTTTCCCAACTCCTTAATAATAACACGGCACACTGCCCCACAACTCATGCTATCGACATCAAAAAGATTGAAGTCGTAAGAAGTGGACGTATAGTAACCAGGGACGAGAACATAACTATAGAAGAAAAAGGCCAGCGTATCGTCCTGAATGGAACCTTCCTGAAAACATACGATGATAAGATCAATATCAATGGCAAACAATTTTTCACAGAAAAGTCTATAGAAGGGAATCACCTACCAGCACCAAAACGAACTATTTTGAATAAAGTTGTCTTCAACGAAAAAATAACGCTTCCGCACTTACACAAGCTGCACATCATCAACAACCAATAAAAGAATTTCCGATTACGCTCGAGACAAACAAATTAATGTTATATGGCACCAAAGCTATACTTGCACTTGTGATTTTTGTGCTGCTTTGCGGAAAAATTAAGCCGAAAAATGTAAAAATTACAGTAAAAAAAGACAATGTTTCATCAGCATTAGGCGAAGAAATTTTAAAATTACGCATTATGAACATCATGAACGAGGAGGAGTTAACTATAATAATATTATATCTCCCAAATTCCTTGCAACTCTTATTTTCTACGTTCTCCTACATTCTTATGCCTCCACCAGCACCTTACTTATTTTCCCACATTTCTCACTTCCTGCACGCTAGTACTATTCTTACAATATCTAAGTGTCAAATTATATATAATTTTATGTGATTTAAGAAAGGCTTGCAAAGTGAATCGAAACAAATTGATTAAATGCTTTGTAAGCAAAAATAGAATTAAGAGAAAACATATTAAATAAAAGGCAGTCTAAAACAGAACTCCAAAGACAAAAGGTTTTTTATCCACTTATACTATCGAGAAACATTAAGAATATTGACAGGGAACGAGAGAAACCTGACATTTTTGTTGCAGAGTGAGATTGGGGAATTGTGGTGGTTTTAAGTTACAAATTACAATCGACTTTACGGATATGTTGGGTCGGTCAGTCGTTGTCGTCGTGTGAGTACTGTTGCAGCACAAAAAATGCTAAAGCCAGGGCAAAAAACTGAAAGAACTGCTAAGCAAAACGGTAAAAAATGCCAAGAAAAAACTGCAATCGATTTCTTCACGAAGTATTTTTTTAATAGTTTTTTTTTTAATGTGATTCTAGTGAATTATTTTATATTTTATATTTATAAAAATGTGTATATAATTTATTTTGTATTTATTACATTTGTTTTGTTATTAACGTTAAATTAAAATTTAATAGAATAAGAAACATTAACATAAAAAAACATTAAGCCCCATTTAGACGACCATTTCAGTTCAGTTTCAGTTTCAGTTGAGCTATCAGCATTGTATATAGAATCTATAGTACTATCAAGATGGGTGTTTAACCTAGCGCCATCTAGTTTCGCTATCTCGCTATTTCTCAGTGCAGACTTTTAGTCGTGGAGATGAATTCAACACATATTCAACGTTAGAAATTGACAGAACGGGAAAGATGTATATACAGTGTTAGCAGTAAGAGGGAAGCAAATTATCAAATCTTTTTCGTGTTATTTCTTTGTTAATTTCTGATAATGAAGATAGAAATTTAGACAGGGGTGTGAGGAGTTTTCATTTCCATCTTGAAAATACACTGGTTTTGGTATGGTTTTTTATAGATACGGCAACAGGATGAAATTTGCCGTTTTAAACGATTTATTGCTGAAATTGGATTATTGGTTTGTTTTTTTGTACAATTTTGAATGGTTACCATGTTTGATTATTATATTATTTTTTTTAATCTGCAAACATTTAATTTGAGTTGAAGTACCTACCTAGTTACTTATTTTAGAAATAAAACACATTATTTGCAGATGTTTGTACCTATGTTATTGCTTTAGAGTATATTCGCTTATCACGTCAAAAAATCTAGTACAAAATATACTACTAACTACTAAATATAGTACTAAATATACTACTAACTACTGAATATAGTACTAAATCTGCTACTAAGTACTAAATCTAGTTCTAAATATACTACCAAAACTACAATAGTACTAAATTCTAGTACTAAGTATTAAAAATCTAGTACGAAATATACTATTGTACCAACAACATAGTACCAATCGGCACCAGTTTTATATTTAACTAGCGTTCGAAATTAAACATTATACATTAAAACTTTAAACAGCCAAATCCGAATATGGCAACATTGGTAATTGATTTCGGCATAAGAAATACAGAAAATACAGAAATAACAAAATTTCTTGAAAAATGCAAAATCCAAAAAATAATTGAAGACGCACAATCTTGGTTTGTTTACGAAACAACAAAGGGAAATCCATTAATTTTTGTTTCCCTTTCTCTGCCATACCATATGGTCTAGTGTCACTTTTTGAACCTTTCACTCTTACTTATTATATACTAATATACTTGTAATCATTCTAACTCATACGTTTCAAAAAATATAACATACAACCGACTCTTTCATCACTTTATTTCTTTCTACTTTCAAAACCCATACAAATGCATATTAATAATTATTGCAGCGCTATTATGGCAGCATCTCGCTAAACTAGAAGCTGCCTCATGGTAGTACTATAGTTTTCATATACAATGCTATCAGTTAAGTTTTCAGTTGAACTGATGTCTAAATACATAGAACAACTGAAGCGTTTAACTACCACTGAAACTGTAACTGAAAATGATGGTGATGATCAGTTAAACTGATTTGTAAATACGTTTTTATTCCAGTTGTCACTGGCGGTCAATTAACGTTTACGAGTTTCTGTATTTTTTTGTCCAATATGTCGAAATAAAGTGAGGTCGATTTCACTGATATTTATCGCGCGTGGAAGAAAAGTATTATTATGGGGCTTTATAAAATTCACACATGCTGATTTCTAGCATTCGAAAACGCAATGGTGTTGCATTTTTTGGAAAATCTCCATTTAGGTACAATACCAAAATATAACAGACATTTTCGCTTGCTTGGTTTTGGTTTCCACGTCATGTCGAATTTAAAATCAAAAAAATCAAATAAAATTATAACGACACCGTAACTATTGAATCAGAAAGTAATGTAATCTCGGACGTTTTCAATGGCGTTTAGGTTTAATAGTCAGTATTGCTAATGTTATATAGCCAATGTATGAAATGGGACTAAATATTTACTTAAAGTTTTATTTTAAAACCGTTTTATGAAATTTTGTAAAACTGCTAAAAACTGCTGAAATTAAAAAAAAAATGCTAAGAAATCTACTCCAAGTGGAAATTTCGATCAAATCCTGATGAAATCGCAGGAAACTGCTAAGTCTAGTAACGCTGAAAAGATGTTGCTTTTTTCATTGTTTATTTTGTAGGTATTTGGCACTTGGCATACATACTGGCAGTTTGAAAAATACACGTTCACGTACGTATCTCTTGGATATGTTACATTGTCTGTGTTTGGTATTTTTTTGGTATCGGACAGATCCAGATAGGTTACCTCTCGAAATTCGAAGCAAAAGAGAAACACAGTCAGCTGTTCACATGTTGAGAATAGTAACTAGCAAATTTTAGGATAGCTTTCGATTTTCTTTGTGTTTCCATATGTTCTTTAATCAGCTGAAAAACAGCTGTTTTAACCATGCTAATTACAACAAAAGCAAGGTAATCTATCCGAAAGTTAAGTTCGTGAACGTACCCAATGTCTATAGTTATGTATGTAGATATAATTTTATTTTGTAGGTCTAAATTGTCTACGAAAACATTTTGTTAATCATTGAAGATACTATTATCCAAGTTGGCATTATTTGTTCATATTATTGAAGGTTCATATTTAGGAACTATTAGGCAAATTTAGGATGCGTGATAATAACAAAATTTGAGAGAACAGTCAAACGTGACATTACGAACTTAGAGAAGCCTTAAAAAGTGATCGACAAAAAAATTCTGGCTGTCCGTCTGGATGTTAAAAGACCTACAGACTAAACGGGTAAAGCGATTGCCTTCAAACTTGATATTGATACAATTATGTAAATATATAAAAATATATTAAATGAAATCAAAAACGAAAGATGCAAAACATATACTGCTTAAGGACATAAATGAAATTGAACGCTTGTTAACATTACTATGACCTTCCACGAGAAAGAGACGATCAATAGATATGATAGGCTCCGCAATCAAATTTATTGCTGGTAGGTACGCTCCAAGAAGACGAACTAACTAGGGCTAACAACAGACAGATTGAAATAAATACACAATTCCAGGAAAAAATAGACGAGATAACTGATATTATAAATACAATAAATATAAACGAAATTAATAAACCTAATCCGGCTGATAACTATGACAAATTAAGTGCAGTTATGTCATAAAGAAATAGGATAATAATAAATAAACTAAGCAATAACATTTCTTCTCTCAATTTTGCCAAAAATATTATTGGAAACCCCTTAATTCTTAGCACAGATGAAACAAGTATGATTAAGATAAAAGAAAATGTTTTCACTGATTTAAGCGATTGGTTAAATATTGCCGATGTAAAAATGTATTACCAATATATTTCTTTAGTTTATTTAATTAAGATTTAAATGTTCAAGACTACTATTTGAAATTATTCCTGTAATTCATGACAACAAAATTATTGATTTAGGTTTGAATATTTAAGTTATTTGTAAAAAAAAAAATTAATATCCCTAAAGCACTTGCAATATAGCTCCCTTATACTCCTATTGTGAAACAGATCCCCAAAGTCCCCACCTTTCCCAACTCCTTAATAATAACACGGCACACTGCCCCACAACTCATGCTATCGACATCAAAAAGATTGAAGTCGTAAGAAGTGGACGTATAGTAACCAGGGACGAGAACATAACTATAGAAGAAAAAGGCCAGCGTATCTTCCTGAATGGAACCTTCCTGAAAACATACGATGATAAGATCAATATCAATGGCAAACAATTTTTCACAGAAAAGTCTATAGAAGGGAATCACCTACCAGCACCAAAACGAACTATTTTGAATAAAGTTGTCTTCAACGAAAAAATAACGCTTCCGCACTTACACAAGCTGCACATCATCAACAACCAATAAAAGAATTTTCGATTACGCTCGAGACAAACAAATTAATGTTATATGGCACCAAAGCTATACTTGCACTTGTGATTTTTGTGCTGCTTTGCGGAAAAATTAAGCCGAAAAATGTTAAAATTACAGTAAAAAAAGACAATGTTTCATCAGCATTAGGCGAAGAAATTTTAAAATTACGCATTATGAACATCATGAACGAGGAGGAGTTAACTATAATAATATTATATCTCCCAAATTCCCATACTTCCACCTGCACCTCTTATTTTCTACGTTCTCCTACATTCTTATGCCTCCACCAGCACCTTACTTATTTTCCCACATTTCTCACTTCCTGCACGCTAGTACTATTCTTACAATATCTAAGTGTCAAATTATATATAATTTTATGTGATTTAAGAAAGGCTTGCAAAGTGAGTCGAAACAAATTGATTAAATGCTTTGTAAGCAAAAATAGAATTAAGAGAAAACATATTAAATAAAAGGCAGTCTAAAACAGAACTCCAAAGACAAAAGGTCTTTTATCCACTTATACTATCGAGAAACATTAAGAATATTGACAGGGAACGAGAGAAACCTGACATTTTTGTTGCAGAGTGAGATTGGGGAATTGTGGTGGTTTTAAGTTACAAATTACAATCGACTTTACGGATATGTTGGGTTGGTCAGTCGTTGTCGTCATGTGAGTACTGTTGCAGCACAAAAAATGCTAAAGCCAGGGCAAAAAACTGAAAGAACTGCTAAGCAAAACGGTAAAAAATGCCAAGAAAAACTGCAATCGATTTCTTCACGAAGTATTTTTTTAATAGTTTTTTTTAATGTGATTCTAGTGAATTATTTTATATTTTATATTTATAAAAATGTGTATATAATTTATTTTGTATTTATTACATTTGTTTTGTTATTAACGTTAAATTAAAATTTAATAGAATAAGAAACATTAACATAAAAAAACATTAAGCCCCATTTAGACGATCATTTCAGTTCAGTTTCAATTTCAGTTGAGCTATCAGCATTGTATATAGAATCTATAGTACTATCAAGATGGGCGTTTAACCTAGCGCCATCTAGTTTCGCTATCTCGCTATTTCTCAGTGCAGACTTTTAGTCGTGGAGATGAATTCAACACATATGCAACGTTAGAAATTGACAGAACGGGAAAGATGTATATACAGTGTTAGCAGTAAGAGGGAAGCAAATTATCAAGTCTTTTTCGTGTTATTTCTTTGTTAATTTCTGATAATGAAGATAGAAATTTAGACAGGGGTGTGAGGAGTTTTCATTTCTGTCTTGAAAATACACTGGTTTTGGTATGGTTTTTTATAGATACGGCAACAGGATGAAATTTACCGTTTTAAACGATTTATTGCTGAAATTTGATTATTGGTTTGGTTTTTTGTACAATTTTGAATGGTTACCATGTTTGATTATTATATTATTTTTTTTAATCTGCAAACATTTAATTTGAGTTGAAGTACCTACCTAGTTACTTATTTTAGAAATAAAACACATTATTTGCAGATGTTTGTACCTATGTTATTGCTTTAGAGTATATTCGCTTATCACGTCAAAAAATCTAGTACAAAATATACTACTAACTGCTAAATATAGTACTAAATATACTACTAAGTACTAAATCTAGTACTAAATATAATACCAAAACTGCAATAGTACTAAATTCTAGTACTAAGTATTAAAAATCTAGTACGAAATATACTATTGTACCAACAACATAGTACCAATCGGCACCAGTTTTATAACTATTTAACTAGCGTTCGAAATTAAACATTATACATTAAAACTTTAAACAGCCAAATCCGAATATGGCAACATTGGTAATTGATTTCGGTATAAGAAATACAGAAAATACAGAAATAACAAAATTTCTTGAAAAATGCAAAATCCAAAAAATAATTGAAGACGCAAAATCTTGGTTTGTTTACGAAACAACAAAGGGAAATCCATTAATTTTTGTTTCCCTTACTCTGCCATACCATATGGTCTAGTGTCACTTTTTGAACCTTTCACTCTTACTTATTATTCATTATTAATGCAAATGCTTGTAATCATTCTTACTTATACGTTTCAAAAAATACAACATACAACCGACTCTTTCATCACTTTATTTCTTTCTACTTTCAAAACCCATACAAATGCATGGTACTATAGTTTTCATATACAATGCTATCAGTTAAGTTTTCAGTTGAACTGATGTCTAAATACATAGAACAACTGAAGCGTTTAACTACCACTGAAACTGTAACTGAAAATGGTGATGATCAGTTAAACTGATTTGTAAATACGTTTTTATTCCAGTTGTCATTGGCGGTCAATCAACGTTTACGAGTTTCTGTATTTTTTTGTCCAATATGTCGAAATAAAGTGAAAATATGGTCGATTTCACTGATATTTATCGCGCGTGGAAGAAAAGTATTATTATGGGGCTTTATAAAATTCACACATGCTGATTTCTAGCATTAGAAAACGCAATGGTGTTGCATTTTTTGGAAAATCTCCATTTAGGTACAATACCAAAATATAACAGACATTTTCGCTTGCTTGGTTTTGGTTTGCACGTCATGTCGAATTTAAAATCAAAAAAATCAATTAAAATTATAACGACACCGTAACTATTGAATCAGAAAGTAATGTAATCTCGGACGTTTTCAATGGCGTTTAGGTTTAATAGTCAGTATTGCTAATGTTATATAGCCAATGTATGAAATGGGACTAAATATTTACTTAAAGTTTTATTTTAAAACCGTTTTATGAAATTTTGTAAAACTGCTAAAAACTGCTGAAATTAAAAAAAAATGCTAAGAAATCTACTACAAGTGGAAATTTCGATCAAATCCTGATGAAATCGCAGGAAACTGCTAACTCTAGTAACGCTGAAAAGATGTTGCTTTTTTCATTGTTTATTTTGTAGGTATTTGGCACTTGGCATACATACTGGCAGTTTGAAAAATACACGTTCACGTACGTATCTCTTGGATATGTTACATTGTCTGTGTTTGGTATTTTTTTGGTATCGGACAAATCCAGATAGGTTACCTCTCGAAATTCGAAACAAAAGAGAAACACAGTCAGCTGTTCATCAGCTGTTCACATGTTGAGAATAGTAACTAGCAAATTTCAGGATAGCTTTCGATTTTCTTTGTGTTTCCATATGTTCTTTAATCAGCTGAAAAACAGCTGTTTTAACCATGCTAATTACAACAAAAGCAAGGTAATCTATCCGAAAGTTAAGTTCGTGAACGTACCCAATGTCTATAGTTATGTATGTAGATATAATTTTATTTTGTAGGTCTAAATTGTCTACGAAAACATTTTGTTAATCATTGAAGATACTATTATCCAAGTTGGCATTATTTGTTCATATTATTGAAGGTTCATATTTAGGTACTATTAGGCAAGTTTAGGATGCGTGATAATAACAAAATTTGAGAGAACAGTCAAACGTGACATCACGAACTTAGAGAAGCCTTAAAAAGTGATCGACAAAAAAATTCTGGCTGTCCGTCTGGATGTTAAAAGACCTACAGACTAAACGGGTAAAGCGATTGCCTTCAAACTTGATATTGATACAATTATGTAAATATATAAAAATATATTAAATGAAATCAAAAACGAAAGATGCAAAACATATACTGCTTAAGGACATAAATGAAATTGAACGCTTGTTAACATTACTATGACCTTCCACGAGAAAGAGACGATCAATAGATATGATAGGCTCCGCAATCAAATTTATTGCTGGTAGGTACGCTCCAAGAAGACGAACTAACTAGGGCTAACAACAGACAGATTGAAATAAATACACAATTCCAGGAAAAAATAGACGAGATAACTGATATTATAAATACAATAAATATAAACGAAATTAATAAACCTAATCCGGCTGATAACTATGACAAATTAAGTGCAGTTATGTCATAAAGAAATAGGATAATAATAAGTAAACTAAGCAATAACATTTCTTCTCTCAATTTTGCCAAAAATATTATTGGAAACCCCTTAATTCTTAGCACAGATGAAACAAGTATGATTAAGATAAAAGAAAATGTTTTCACTGATTTAAGCGATTGGTTAAATATTGCCGATGTAAAAATGTATTACCAATATAATTCTTTAGTTTATTTAATTAAGATTTAAATGTTCAAGACTACTATTTGAAATTATTCCTGTAATTCATGACAACAAAATTATTGATTTAGGTTTGAATATTTAAGTTATTTGTAAAAAAAAAATTAATATCCCTAAAGCACTTGCAATATAGCTCCCTTATACTCCTATTGTGAAACAGATCCCCAAAGTCCCCACCTTTCCCAACTCCTTAATAATAACACGGCACACTGCCCCACAGCTCATGCTATCGACATCCAAAAGATTGAAGTCGTAAGAAGTGGACGTATAGTAACCAGGGACGAGAACATAACTATAGAAGAAAAAGGCCAGCGTATCGTCCTGAATGTAACCTTCCTGAAAACATACGATGATAAGATCAATATCAATGGCAAACAATTTTTCACAGAAAAGTCTATAGAAGGGAATCATCTTCCAGCACCAAAATGAACTATTTTGAATAAAGTTGTCTTCAACGAAAAAATAACGCCTCCGCACTTACACAAGCTGCACATCATCAACAACCAATAAAAGAATTTTCGATTACGCTCGAGTCAAACGAATGAATGTTATATGTCACCAAAGCTATACTTGCACTTGTGATTTTTGTGCTGCTTTGCGGAAAAATTAAGTCGAAAAATGTTAAAATTACAGCAAAAACAGACAATGTTTCATTTGCATTAGGCGAAGAAATTTTAAAAATTACGCATTAAGAACATCATGAACGAGTAGGAGTTAACTATAATAATATTATATCTCCCAAATTCCCATACTTCCACCTGCACCTCTTATTTTCTACGTTCTCCCACATTCTTATGCCTCCACCAGCACCTTACTTATTTTCCCACATTTCTCACTTCCTGCACGCTAGTACTGTTCTTACAATATCTAAGTGTCAAATTATATATAATTTTATGTAATTTAAGAAAGGCTTGCAAAGTGAATCGAAACAAATTGATTAAATGCTTTGTAAGCAAAAATAAATTAAGAGAAAACATATTAAATAAAAGGCAGTCTAAAACAGAACTCCAAAGACAAAAGGTCTTTTATCCACTTATACTATCGAGAAACATTAAGAATATTGACAGGGAACGAGAGAAACCTGACATTTTTGTTGCAGAGTGAGATTGGGGAATTGTGGTGGTTTTAAGTTACAAATTACAATCGACTTTACGGATATGTTGGGTCGGTCAGTCGTTGTCGTCGTGTGAGTACTGTTGCAGCACAAAAAATGCTAAAGCCAGGGCAAAAATCTGTAAGAACTGCTAAGCAAAACGGTAAAAAATGCCAAGAAAAACTGCAATCGATTTCTTCACGAAGTATTTTTTTAATAGTTTTTTTTAATGTGATTCTAGTGAATTATTTTATATTTTATATTTATAAAAATGTGTATATAATTTATTTTGTATTTATTACATTTGTTTTGTTATTAACGTTAAATTAAAATTTAATAGAATAAGAAACATTAACATAAAAAACATTAAGCCCCATTTAGACGATCATTTCAGTTCAGTTTCAGTTTCAGTTGAGCTATCAGCATTGTATATAGAATCTATAGTACTATCAAGATGGGTGTTTCACCTAGCGCCATCTAGTTTCGCTATCTCGCTATTTCTCAGTGTAGACTTTTAGTCGTGGAGATGAATTCAACACATATGCAACGTTAGAAATTGACAGAACGGGAAAGATGTATATAAAGTGTTAGCAGTAAGAGGGAAGCAAATTATCAAGTCTTTTTCGTGTTATTTCTTTGTTAATTTCTGATAATGAAGATAGACATTTAGACAGGGGTGTGAGGAGTTTTCATTCCGGTCTTGAAAATACACTGGTTTTGGTATGGTTTTTTATAGATACGGCAACAGGATGAAATTTACCGTTTTAAACGATTTATTGCTGAAATTTGATTATTGGTTTGGTTTTTTGTACAATTTTGAATGGTTACCATGTTTGATTATTATATTATTTTTTTTAGTCTGCAAACATTTAATTTGAGTTGAAGTACCTACCTAGTTACTTATTTTAGAAATAAAACACATTATTTGCAGATGTTTGTACCTATGTTATTGCTTTAGAGTATATTCGCTTATCACGTCAAAAAATCTAGGACAAAATATACTACTAACTGCTAAATATAGTACTAAATATACTACTAAGTACTAAATCTAGTACTAAATATACTACCAAAACTGCAATAGTACTAAATTCTAGTACTAAGTATTAAAAATCTAGTACGAAATATACTATTGTACCAACAACATAGTACCAATCGGCACCAGTTTTATAACTATTTAACTAGCGTTCGAAATTAAACATTATACATTAAAACTTTAAACAGCCAAATCCGAATATGGCAACATTGGTAATTGATTTCGGTATAAGAAATACAGAAAATACAGAAATAACAAAATTTCTTGAAAAATGCAAAATCCAAAAAATAATTGAAGACGCACAATAATGGTTTGTTTACGAAACAACAAAGGGAAATCCATTAATTTTTGTTTCCCTTTCTCTGCCATACCATATGGTCTAGTGTCACTTTTTGAACCTTTCACTCTTACTTATTATTCATTATTAATGCAAATGCTTGTAATCATTCTAACTCATACGTTTCAAAAAATATAACATACAACCGACTCTTTCATCACTTTATTTCTTTCTACTTTCAAAACCCATATAAATGCATATTTAGAATTATTGCAGCGCTATTATGGCAGCATCTCGCTAAACTAGAAGCTGCCTCATGGTAGTACTATAGTTTTCATATACAATGCTATCAGTTAAGTTTTCAGTTGAACTGATGTCTAAATACATAGAACAACTGAAGCGCTTAACTACCACTGAAACTGTAACTGAAAATGATGGTGATGATCAGTTAAACTGATTTGTAAATACGTTTTTATTCCAGTTGTCATTGGCGGTCAATCAACGTTTACGAGTTTCTGTATTTTTTTGTCCAATATGTCGAAATAAAGTGAAAATATGGTCGATTTCACTGATATTTATCGCGCGTGGAAGAAAAGTATTATTATGGGGCTTTATAAAATTCACACATGCTGATTTCTAGCATTCGAAAACGCAATGGTGTTGCATTTTTTGGAAAATCTCCATTTAGGAACAATACCAAAATATAACAGACATTTTCGCTTGCTTGGTTTTGGTTTCCACGTCATGTCGAATTTAAAATCAAAAAAATCAAATAAAATTATAACGACACCGTAACTATTGAATCAGAAAGTAATGTAATCTCGGACGTTTTCAATGGCGTTTAGGTTTAATAGTCAGTATTGCTAATGTTATATAGCCAATGTATGAAATGGGACTAAATATTTACTTAAAGTTTTATTTTAAAACCGTTTTATGATATTTTGTAAAACTGCTAAAAACTGCTGAAATTAAAAAAAAATGCTAAGAAATCTACTACAAGTGGAAATTTCGATCAAATCCTGATGAAATCGCAGGAAACTGCTAACTCTAGTAACGCTGAAAAGATGTTGCTTTTTTCATTGTTTATTTTGTAGGTATTTGGCACTTGGCATACATACTGGCAGTTTGAAAAATACACGTTCACGTACGTATCTCTTGGATATGTTACATTGTCTGTGTTTGGTATTTTTTTGGTATCGGACAAATCCAGATAGGTTACCTCTCAAAATTCGAAGCAAAAGAGAAACACAGTCAGCTGTTCATCAGCTGTTCACATGTTGAGAATAGTAACTAGCAAATTTTAGGATAGCTTTCGATTTTCTTTGTGTTTCCATATGTTCCTTAATCAGCTGAAAAACAGCTGTTTTAACCATGCTAATTACAACAAAAGCAAGGTAATCTATCCGAAAGTTAAGTTCGTGAACGTACCCAATGTGGATAGTTATGTATGTAGATATAATTTTATTTTGTAGGTCTAAATTGTCTACGAAAACATTTTGTTAATCATTGAAGATACTATTATCCAAGTTGGCATTATTTGTTCATATTATTGAAGGTTCATATTAAGGTACTATTAGGCAAATTTAGGATGCGTGATAATAACAAAATTTGAGAGAACAGTCAAACGTGACATTACGAACTTAGAGAAGCCTTAAAAAGGGATCGACAAAAAAATTCTGGCTGTCCGTCTGGATGTTAAAAGACCTACAGACTAAACGGGTAAAGCGATTGCCTTCAAACTTGATATTGATACAATTATGTAAATATATAAAAATATATTAAATGAAATCAAAAACGAAAGATGCAAAACATATACTGCTTAAGGACATAAATGAAATTGAACGCTTGTTAACATTACTATGACCTTCCACGAGAAAGAGACGATCAATAGATATGATAGGCTCCGCAATCAAATTTATTGCTGGTAGGTACGCTCCAAGAAGACGAACTAACTAGGGCTAACAACAGACAGATTGAAATAAATACACAATTCCAGGAAAAAATAGACGAGATAACTGATATTATAAATACAATAAATATAAACGAAATTAATAAACCTAATCCGGCTGATAACTATGAAAAATTAAGTGCAGTTATGTCATAAAGAAATAGGATAATAATAAATAAACTAAGCAATAACATTTCTTCTCTCAATTTTGCCAAAAATATTATTGGAAACCCCTTAATTCTTAGCACAGATGAAACAAGTATGATTAAGATAAAAGAAAATGTTTTCACTGATTTAAGCCATTGGTTAAATATTGTAAAAATGTATTACCAATATAATTCTTTAGTTTATTTAATTAAGATTTAAATGTTCAAGACTACTATTTGAAATTATTCCTGTAATTCATGACAACAAAATTATTGATTTAGGTTTGAATATTTAAGTTATTTGTAAACAAAAAATTTAATATCCCTAAAGCACTTGCAATATAGCACCCTTATACTCCTATTGTGAAACAGATCCCCAAAGTCCCCACCTTTCCCAACTCCTTAATAATAACACGACACACTGCCCCACAACTCATGCTATCGACATCAAAAAGATTGAAGTCATAAGAAGTGGACGTATAGTAACCAGGGACGAGAACATAACTATAGAAGAAAAAGGCCAGCGTATCGTCCTGAATGTAACCTTCCTGAAAACATACGATGATAAGATCAATATCAATGGCAAACAATTTTTCACAGAAAAGTCTATAGAAGGGAATCATCTTCCAGCACCAAAATGAACTATTTTGAATAAAGTTGTCTTCAACGAAAAAATAACGCTTCCGCACTTACACAAGCTGCACATCATCAACAACCAATAAAAGAATTTTCGATTACGCTCGAGACAAACAAATTAATGTTATATGGCACCAAAGCTATACTTGCACTTGTGATTTTTGTGCTGCTTTGCGGAAAAATTAAGCCGAAAAATGTTAAAATTACAGTAAAAAAAGACAATGTTTCATCAGCATTAGGCGAAGAAATTTTAAAATTACGCATTATGAACATCATGAACGAGGAGGAGTTAACTATAATAATATTATATCTCCCAAATTCCCATACTTCCACCTGCACCTCTTATTTTCTACGTTCTCCCACATTCTTATGCCTCCACCAGCACCTTACTTATTTTCCCACATTTCTCACTTCCTGCACGCTAGTACTGTTCTTACAATATCTAAGTGTCAAATTATATATAATTTTATGTAATTTAAGAAAGGCTTGCAAAGTGAATCGAAACAAATTGATTAAATGCTTTGTAAGCAAAAATAAATTAAGAGAAAACATATTAAATAAAAGGCAGTCTAAAACAGAACTCCAAAGACAAAAGGTCTTTTATCCACTTATACTATCGAGAAACATTAAGAATATTGACAGGGAACGAGAGAAACCTGACATTTTTGTTGCAGAGTGAGATTGGGGAATTGTGGTGGTTTTAAGTTACAAATTACAATCGACTTTACGGATATGTCGGGTCAGTCGTCGTCGTTGTCGTGTGAGTACTGTTGCAGCACAAAAAATGCTTAAACCAGGGCAAAAAACTGCAAGAACTGCTAAGCAAAACGGTAAAAAATGCCAAGAAAAAACTGCAATCGATTTCTTCACGAAGTATTTTTTTAATAGTTTTTTTTTTTAATGTGATTCTAGTGAATTATTTTATATTTTATATTTATAAAAAATGTGTATATAATTTATTTTGTATTTATTACATTTGTTTTGTTATAGACGTTAAATTAAAATTTAATAGAATAAGAAACATTAACATAAAAACATTAAGCCCCATTTAGACGATCATTTCAGTTCAGTTTCAGTTTCAGTTGAGCTATCAGCATTGTATATAGAATCTATAGTACTATCAAGATGGGTGTTTCACCTAGCGCCATCTAGTTTCGCTATCTCGCTATTTCTTAGTGTAGACTTTTAGTCGTGGAGATGAATTCAACACATATGCAACGTTAGAAATTGACAGAACGGGAAAGATGTATATAAAGTGTTAGCAATAAGAGGGAAGCAAATTATCAAGTCTTTTTCGTGTTGTTTCTTTGTCAATTTCTGATATTGAGAGAATGGAAGATACAAATTTAGACAGTGTGGGAAGTTTTCATTTCTGTCTTGAAAATACACTGGTTTTGATATAATTTTTTATAGATACGGCAACAGGATGAAATTAACCGTTTTAAACGACTTTTTGCTGAAATTTGATAATTGGTTTGGTTTTTTGTACAATTTTGAATGGTTACCATGTTTGATTCTTATATTATTATTTTTTAGTCTGCAAAAATTTAATTTGAGTTGAAGTACCTACCTAGTTGCTTATTTTAGAAATAAAACACATTGTTTGCAGATGTTTGTACCTATGTTATTGCTTTAGAGTATATTCACTTATCACGTCAAAAAATCTAGTACAAAATATATTACTAACTACTAAATATAGTACTAAATATACTACTAACTACTAAATATCTTACTAAATCTGCTACTAAGTACTAAATCTAGTACTAGTAGGTCTAAACTGTCTACGAAAACATTTTGTTAATCATTGAAGATACTATTATCCAAGTTGGCATTATTTGTTCATATTATTGAAGGTTCATATTTAGGTACTATTAGGCAAGTTTAGGATGTGTGATAATAACAAAATTTGAGAGAAAAATCAAACGTGACATTACGAACTTAGAGAAGCCTTAAAAAGTGATCGACAAAAAATTTCTGGCTGTCCGTCTTGGTGTTAAAAGACCTACAGACTAAACGGGTAAAGCAATTGCCTTCAAACTTGATTTTGATACAATCATGTAAATATATAAAAATATATTAAATGAAATCAAAAACGAAAGATGCAAAACATATACTGCTTAAGGACATAAATGAAATTGAACGCTTGTTAACATTACTATGACCTTCCACGAGAAATAGACGATCAATAGATATGATAGGCTCCGCAATCAAATTTATTGCTGGCAGATACGCTCCAAGAAGACGAACTAACTAGGGCTAACAACAGACAGATTGAAATAAATACACAATTCCAGGAAAAAATAGACGCGATAACTGATATTATAAATACAATTAATATAAACAAAATTAATAGACCTAATCCGGCTGATAACTATGAAAAATTAAGTGCAGTTATGTCATAAAAAAATAGGATAGTAATAAGTAAACTAAGCAATAACATTTCTTCTCTCAATTTTGCCAAAAATATTATTGGAAACCCCTTAATTCTTAGCACAGATGAAACAAGTATGATTAAGATAAAAGAAAATGTTTTCACTGATTTAAGCGATTGGTTAAATATTGCCGATGTAAAAATGTATTACCAATATTATTCTTTAGTTTATTTAATTAAGATTTAAATGTTCAAGACTACTATTTGAAATTATTCCTGTAATTAATGACAACAAAATTATTGATTTAGGTTTGAATATTTAAGTTATTTGTAAACAAAAAATTTAATATCCCTAAAGCACTTGCAATATAGCACCCTTATACTCCTATTGTGAAACAGATCCCCAAAGTCCCCACCTTTCCCAACTCCTTAATAATAACACGACACACTGCCCCACAACTCATGCTATCGACATCAAAAAGATTGAAGTCGTAAGAAGTGGACGTATAGTAACCAGGGACGAGAACATTACTATAGAAGAAAAAGGCCAGCGTATCGTCCTGAATGTAACCTTCCTGAAAACATACGATGATAAGATCAATATCAATGGCAAACAATTTTTCACAGAAAAGTCTATAGAAGGGAATCATCTTCCAGCACCAAAATGAACTATTTTTAATAAAGTTGTCTTCAACGAAAAAATAACGCTTCCGCACTTACACAAGCTGCACATCATCAACAACCAATAAAAGAATTTTCGATTACGCTCGAGACAAACAAATTAATGTTATATGGCACCAAAGCTATACTTGCACTTGTGATTTTTGTGCTGCTTTGCGGAAAAATTAAGCCGAAAAATGTTAAAATTACAGTAAAAAAAGATAATGTTTCATCAGCATTAGGCGAAGAAATTTTAAAATTACGCATTATGAACATCATGAACGAGGAGGAGTTAACTATAATAATATTATATCTCCCAAATTCCCATACTTCCACCTGCACCTCTTATTTTCTACGTTCTCCCACATTCTTATGCCTCCACCAGCACCTTACTTATTTTCCCACATTTCTCACTTCCTGCACGCTAGTACTGTTCTTACAATAACTAAGTGTCAAATTATATATAATTTTATGTAATTTAAGAAAGGCTTGCAAAGTGAATCGAAACAAATTGATTAAATGCTTTGTAAGCAAAAATAAATTAAGAGAAAACATATTAAATAAAAGGCAGTCTAAAACAGAACTCCAAAGACAAAAGGTCTTTTATCCACTTATACTATCGAGAAACATTAAGAATATTGACAGGGAACGAGAGAAACCTGACATTTTTGTTGCAGAGTGAGATTGGGGAATTGTGGTGGTTTTAAGTTACAAATTACAATCGACTTTACGGATATGTCGGGTCAGTCGTCGTCGTTGACGTATGAGTACTGTTGCAGCACAAAAAATGCTTAAACCAGGGCAAAAAACTGCAAGAACTGCTAAGCAAAACGGTAAAAAATGCCAAGAAAAAACTGCAATCGATTTCTTCACGAAGTATTTTTTTAATAGTTTTTTTTTTAATGTGATTCTAGTGAATTATTTTATATTTTATATTTATAAAAAATGTGTATATAATTTATTTTGTATTTATTACATTTGTTTTGTTATAGACGTTAAATTAAAATTTAATAGAATAAGAAACATTAACATAAAAACATTAAGCCCCATTTAGACGATCATTTCAGTTCAGTTTCAGTTTCAGTTGAGCTATCAGCATTGTATATAGAATCTATAGTACTATCAAGATGGGTGTTTCACCTAGCGCCATCTAGTTTCGCCATCTCGCTATTTCTTAGTGTAGACTTTTAGTCGTGGAGATGAATTCAACACATATGCAACGTTAGAAATTGACAGAACGGGAAAGATGTATATAAAGTGTTAGCAATAAGAGGGAAGCAAATTATCAAGTCTTTTTCGTGTTGTTTCTTTGTCAATTTCTGATATTGAGAGAATGGAAGATTCAAATTTAGACAGTGTGGGAAGTTTTCATTTCTGTCTTGAAAATACACTGGTTTTGATATGGTTTTTTATAGATACGGCAACAGGATGAAATTAACCGTTTTAAACGACTTTTTGCTGAAATTTGATAATTGGTTTGGTTTTTTGTACAATTTTGAATGGTTACCATGTTTGATTCTTATATTATTATTTTTTAGTCTGCAAAAATTTAATTTGAGTTGAAGTACCTACCTAGTTGCTTATTTTAGAAATAAAACACATTGTTTGCAGATGTTTGTACCTATGTTATTGCTTTAGAGTATATTCACTTATCACGTCAAAAAATCTAGTACAAAATATATTACTAACTACTAAATATAGTACTAAATATACTACTAACTACTAAATATCTTACTAAATCTGCTACTAAGTACTAAATCTAGTACTAGTAGGTCTAAACTGTCTACGAAAACATTTAGTTAATCATTGAAGATACTATTATCCAAGTTGGCATTATTTGTTCATATTATTGAAGGTTCATATTTAGGTACTATTAGGCAAGTTTAGGATGTGTGATAATAACAAAATTTGAGAGAAAAATCAAACGTGACATTACGAACTTAGAGAAGCCTTAAAAAGTGATCGACAAAAAATTTCTGGCTGTCCGTCTTGGTGTTAAAAGACCTACAGACTAAACGGGTAAAGCAATTGCCTTCAAACTTGATTTTGATACAATCATGTTAATATATAAAAATATATTAAATGAAATCAAAAACGAAAGATGCAAAACATATACTCCTTAAGGACATAAATGAAATTGAACGCTTGTTAACATTACTATGACCTTCCACGAGAAAGAGACGATCAATAGATATGATAGGCTCCGCAATCAAATTTATTGCTGGCAGATACGCTCCAAGAAGATGAACTAACTAGGGCTAACAACAGACAGATTGAAATAAATACACAATTCCAGGAAAAAATAGACGCGATAACTGATATTATAAATACAATTAATATAAACAAAATTAATAGACCTAATCCGGCTGATAACTATGAAAAATTAAGTGCAGTTATGTCATAAAAAAATAGGATAATAATAAGTAAACTAAGCAATAACATTTCTTCTCTCAATTTTGCCAAAAATATTATTGGAAACCCCTTAATTCTTAGCACATATGAAACAAGTATGATTAAGATAAAAGAAAATGTTTTCACTGATTTAAGCGATTGGTTAAATATTGCCGATGTAAAAATGTATTACCAATATAATTCTTTAGTTTATTTAATTAAGATTTAAATGTTCAAGACTACTATTTGAAATTATTCCTGTAATTCATGACAACAAAATTATTGATTTAGGTTTGAATATTTAAGTTATTTGTAAAAATAAATTTAATATCCCTCAAGTACTTGCAATAAAGCTCCCTTACACTCCTATTGTGAAACAGATCCCCAAAGTCCCCACCTTTCCCAACTCCTTAATAATAACACGGCACACTGCCCCACAACTCATCGTAAGAAGTGGACGTATAGTAACCAGGGACGAGAACATAACTATAGAAGAAAAAGGCCAGCGTATCGTCCTGGATGTAACCTTCCTGAAAACATACGATGATAAGATCAATATCAATGGCAAACAATTTTTCACAGAAAAGTCTATAGAAGGGAATCACCTACCAGCACCTAAACGAACTATTTTGAATAAAGTTGTCTTCAACGAAAAAATAACGCTTCCGCACTTACACAAGCTGCACATCATCAACAACCAATAAAAGAATTTTCGATTACGCTCGAGACAAACAAATTAATGTTATATGGCACCAAAGCTATACTTGCACTTGTGATTTTTGTGCTGCTTTGCGGAAAAATTAAGCCGAAAAATGTTAAAATTACAGTAAAAAAAGACAATGTTTCATCAGCATTAGGCGAAGAAATTTTAAAATTACGCATTATGAACATCATGAACGAGGAGGAGTTAACTATAATAATATTATATCTCCCAAATTCCCATACTTCCACCTGCACCTCTTATTTTCTACGTTCTCCTACATTCTTATGCCTCCACCAGCACCTTACTTATTTTCCCACATTTCTCACTTCCTGCACGCTAGTACTGTTCTTACAATATCTAAGTGTCAAATTATATATAATTTTATGTAATTTAAGAAAGGCTTGCAAAGTGAATCGAAACAAATTGATTAAATGCTTTGTAAGCAAAAATAAATTAAGAGAAAACATATTAAATAAAAGGCAGTCTAAAACAGAACTCCAAAGACAAAAGGTCTTTTATCCACTTATACTATCGAGAAACATTAAGAATATTGACAGGGAACGAGAGAAACCTGACATTTTTGTTGCAGAGTGAGATTGGGGAATTGTGGTGGTTTTAAGTTACAAATTACAATCGACTTTACGGATATGTCGGGTCAGTCGTCGTCGTTGTCGTGTGAGTACTGTTGCAGCACAAAAAATGCTTAAACCAGGGCAAAAAACTGCAAGAACTGCTAAGCAAAACGGTAAAAAATGCCAAGAAAAAACTGCAATCGATTTCTTCACGAAGTATTTTTTTAATAGTTTTTTTTTTAATGTGATTCTAGTGAATTATTTTATATTTTATATTTATAAAAAATGTGTATATAATTTATTTTGTATTTATTACATTTGTTTTGTTATAGACGTTAAATTAAAATTTAATAGAATAAGAAACATTAACATAAAAACATTAAGCCCCATTTAGACGATCATTTCAGTTCAGTTTCAGTTTCAGTTGAGCTATCAGCATTGTATATAGAATCTATAGTACTATCAAGATGGGTGTTTCACCTAGCGCCATCTAGTTTCGCTATCTCGCTATTTCTTAGTGTAGACTTTTAGTCGTGGAGATGAATTCAACACATATGCAACGTTAGAAATTGACAGAACGGGAAAGATGTATATAAAGTGTTAGCAATAAGAGGGAAGCAAATTATCAAGTCTTTTTCGTGTTGTTTCTTTGTCAATTTCTGATATTGAGAGAATGGAAGATACAAATTTAGACAGTGTGGGAAGTTTTCATTTCTGTCTTGAAAATACACTGGTTTTGATATGTTTTTTTATAGATACGGCAACAGGATGAAATTAACCGTTTTAAACGACTTTTTGCTGAAATTTGATAATTGGTTTGGTTTTTTGTACAATTTTGAATGGTTACCATGTTTGATTCTTATATTATTATTTTTTAGTCTGCAAAAATTTAATTTGAGTTGAAGTACCTACCTAGTTGCTTATTTTAGAAATAAAACACATTGTTTGCAGATGTTTGTACCTATGTTATTGCTTTAGAGTATATTCGCTTATCACGTCAAAAAATCTAGTACAAAATATACTACTAACTGCTAAATATAGTACTAAATATACTACTAAGTACTAAATCTAGTACTAAATATACTACCAAAACTGCAATAGTACTAAATTCTAGTACTAAGTATTAAAAATCTAGTACGAAATATACTATTGTACCAACAACATAGTACCAATCGGCACCAGTTTTATAACTATTTAACTAGCGTTCGAAATTAAACATTATACATTAAAACTTTAAACAGCCAAATCCGAATATGGCAACATTGGTAATTGATTTCGGTATAAGAAATACAGAAAATACAGAAATAACAAAATTTCTTGAAAAATGCAAAATCCAAAAAATAATTGAAGACGCAAAATCTTGGTTTGTTTACGAAACAACAAAGGGAAATCCATTAATTTTTGTTTCCCTTACTCTGCCATACCATATGGTCTAGTGTCACTTTTTGAACCTTTCACTCTTACTTATTATTCATTATTAATGCAAATGCTTGTAATCATTCTAACTCATACGTTTCAAAAAATACAACATACAACCGACTCTTTCATCACTTTATTTCTTTCTACTTTCAAAACCCATACAAATGCATGGTACTATAGTTTTCATATACAATGCTATCAGTTAAGTTTTCAGTTGAACTGATGTCTAAATACATAGAACAACTGAAGCGTTTAACTACCACTGAAACTGTAACTGAAAATGATGGTGATGATCAGTTAAACTGATTTGTAAATACGTTTTTATTCCAGTTGTCATTGGCGGTCAATCAACGTTTACGAGTTTCTGTATTTTTTTGTCCAATATGTCGAAATAAAGTGAAAATATGGTCGATTTCACTGATATTTATCGCGCGTGGAAGAAAAGTATTATTATGGGGCTTTATAAAATTCACACATGCTGATTTCTAGCATTCGAAAACGCAATGGTGTTGCATTTTTTGGAAAATCTCCATTTAGGTACAATACCAAAATATAACAGACATTTTTCGCTTGCTTGGTTTTGGTTTCCACGTCATGTCGAATTTAAAATCAAAAAAATCAATTAAAATTATAACGACACCGTAACTATTGAATCAGAAAGTAATGTAATCTCGGACGTTTTCAATGGCGTTTAGGTTTAATAGTCAGTATTGCTAATGTTATATAGCCAATGTATGAAATGGAACTAAATATTTACTTAAAGTTTTATTTTAAAACCGTTTTATGAAATTTTGTAAAACTGCTAAAAACTGCTGAAATTAAAAAAAAAATGCTAAGAAATCTACTACAAGTGGAAATTTCGATCAAATCCTGATGAAATCGCAGGAAACTGCTAACTCTAGTAACGCTGAAAAGATGTTGCTTTTTTCATTGTTTATTTTGTAGGTATTTGGCACACATAGTGGCAGTTTGAAAAATACACGTTCACGTACGTATCTCTTGGATATGTTACATTGTCTGTGTTTGGTATTTTTTTGGTATCGGACAAATCCAGATAGGTTACCTCTCGAAATTCGAAGCAAAAGAGAAACACAGTCAGCTGTTCATCAGCTGTTCACATGTTGAGAATAGTAACTAGCAAATTTTAGGATAGCTTTCGATTTTCTTTGTGTTTCCATATGTTCTTTAATCAGCTGGAAAACAGCTGTTTTAACCATGCTAATTACAACAAAAGCAAGGTAATCTATCCGAAAGTTAAGTTCGTGAACGTACCCAATGTCTATAGTTATGTATGTAGATATAATTTTATTTTGTAGGTCTAAATTGTCTACGAAAACATTTTGTTAATCATTGAAGATACTATTATCCAAGTTGGCATTATTTGTTCATATTATTGAAGGTTCATATTTAGGTACTATTAGGCAAGTTTAGGATGCGTGATAATAACAAAATTTGAGAGAACAGTCAAACGTGACATCACGAACTTAGAGAAGCCTTAAAAAGTGATCGACAAAAAATTTCTGGCTGTCCGTCTGGATGTTAAAAGACCTACAGACTAAACGGGTAAAGCGATTGCCTTCAAACTTGATATTGATACAATTATGTAAATATATAAAAATATATTAAATGAAATCAAAAACGAAAGATGCAAAACATATACTGATTAAGGACATAAATGAAATTGAACGCTTGTTAACATTACTATGACCTTCCACGAGAAAGAGACGATCAATAGATATGATAGGCTCCGCAATCAAATTTATTGCAGGTAGGTACGCTCCAAGAAGACGAACTAACTAGGGCTAACAACAGACAGATTGAAATAAATACACAATTCCAGGAAAAAATAGACGAGATAACTGATATTATAAATACAATAAATATAAACGAAATTAATAAACCTAATCCGGCTGATAACTATGACAAATTAAGTGCAGTTATGATAAAGAAATAGGATAATAATAAATAAACTAAGCAATAACATTTCTTCTCTCAATTTTGCCAAAAATATTATTGGAAACCCCTTAATTCTTAGCACAGATGAAACTAGTATGATTAAGATAAAAGAAAATGTTTTCACTGATTTAAGCGATTGGTTAAATATTGCTGATGTAAAACTGTATTACCAATATAATTCTTTAGTTTATTTAATTAAGATTTAAATGTTCAAGACTACTATTTGAAATTATTCCTGTAATTCATGACAACAAAATTATTGATTTAGGTTTGAATATTTAAGTTATTTGTAAAAATAAATTTAATATCCCTCAAGTACTTGCAATAAAGCTCCCTTACACTCCTATTGTGAAACAGATCCCCAAAGTCCCCACCTTTCCCAACTCCTTAATAATAACACGGCACACTGCCCCACAACTCATGCTATCGACATCAAAAAGATTGAAGTCGTAAGAAGTGGACGTATAGTAACCAGGGACGAGAACATAACTATAGAAGAAAAAGGCCAGCGTATCGTCCTGAATGGAACCTTCCTGAAAACATACGATGATAAGATCAATATCAATGGCAAACAATTTTTCACAGAAAAGTCTATAGAAGGGAATCACCTACCAGCACCAAAACGAACTATTTTGAATAAAGTTGTCTTCAACGAAAAAATAACGCTTCCGCACTTACACAAGCTGCACATCATCAACAACCAATAAAAGAATTTTCTATTACGCTCGAGACAAACAAATTAATGTTATATGGCACCAAAGCTATACTTGCACTTGTGATTTTTGTGCTGCTTTGCGGAAAAATTAAGCCGAAAAATGTTAAAATTACAGTAAAAAAAGACAATGTTTCATCAGCATTAGGCGAAGAAATTTTAAAATTACGCATTATGAACATCATGAACGAGGAGGAGTTAACTATAATAATATTATATCTCCCAAATTCCCGGTAAAAAATGCCAAGAAAAACTGCAATCGATTTCTTCACGAAGTATTTTTTTAATAGTTTTTTTTTAATGTGATTCTAGTGAATTATTTTATATTTTATATTTATAAAAATTGTGTATATAATTTATTTTGTATTTATTACATTTGTTTTGATATTAACGTTAAATTAAAATTTAATAGAATAAGAAAGATTAACATAAAAACATTAAGCCCCATTTAGACGATCATTTCAGTTCAGTTTCAGTTTCAGTTGAGCTATCAGCATTGTATATAGAATCTATAGTACTATCAAGATGGGTGTTTCACCTAGCGCCATCTAGTTTCGCTATCTCGCTATTTCTCAGTGTAGACTTTTAGTCGTGGAGATGAATTCAACACATATGCAACGTTAGAAATTGACAGAACGGGAAAGATGTATATAAAGTGTTAGCAGTAAGAGGGAAGCAAATTATCAAGTCTTTTTCGTGTTATTTCTTTGTTAATTTCTGATAATGAAGATAGAAATTTAGACAGGGGTGTGAGGAGTTTTCATTTCCATCTTGAAAATACACTGGTTTTGGTATGGTTTTTTATAGATACGGCAACAGGATGAAATTTACCGTTTTAAACGATTTATTGCTGAAATTTGATTATTGGTTTGGCTTTTTGTACAATTTTGAATGGTTACCATGTTTGATTATTATATTATTTTTTTTAGTCTGCACACATTTAATTTGAGTTGAAGTACCTACCTAGTTACTTATTTTAGAAATAAAACACATTGTTTGCAGATGTTTGTACCTATGTTATTGCTTTAGAGTATATTCGCTTATCACGTCAAAAAATCTAGTACAAAATATACTACTAACTACTAAATATAGTACTAAATATATTACTAACTACTGAATATAGTACTAAATCTGCTACTCAGTACTAAATCTAGTACTAAATATACTACCAAAACTACAATAGTACTAAATTCTAGTACTAAGTATTAAAAATCTAGTACGAAATATACTATTGTACCAACAACATAGTACTAATCGGCACCAGTTTTATATTTAACTAGCGTTCGAAATTAAACATTATACATTAAAACTTTAAACAGCCAAATCCGAATATGGCAACATTGGTAATTGATTTCGGTATAAGAAATACAGAAAATACAGAAATAACAAAATTTCTTGAAAAATGCAAAATCCAAAAAATAATGGAAGACGCACAATCTTGGTTTGTTTACGAAACAACAAAGGGATATCCATTAATTTTTGTTTCCCTTACTCTGCCATACCATATGGTCTAGTGTCACTTTTTGAACCTTTCACTCTTACTTATTATTCATTATTAATGCAAATGCTTGTAATCATTCTAACTCATACGTTTCAAAAAATATAACATACAACCGACTCTTTCATCACTTTATTTCTTTCTACTTTCAAAACCCATACAAATTCATATTAAGAATTACTGCAGGGCTATTATGGCAGCATCTCGCTAAACTAGAAGCTGCCTCATGGTAGTACTATAGTTTTCATATACAATGCTATCAGTTAAGTTTTCAGTTGAACTGATGTCTAAATACATAGAACAACTGAAGCGTTTAACTACCACTGAAACTGTAACTGAAAATGATGGTGATGATCAGTTAAACTGATTTGTAAATACGTTTTTATTCCAGTTGTCATTGGCGGTCAATCAACGTTTACGAGTTTCTGTATTTTTTTGTCCAATATGTCGAAATAAAGTGAAAATATGGTCGATTTCACTGATATTTATCGCGCGTGGAAGAAAAGTATTATTATGGGGCTTTATAAAATTCACACATGCTGATTTCTAGCATTCGAAAACGCAATGGTGTTGCATTTTTTGGAAAATCTCCATTTAGGTACAATACCAAAATATAACAGACATTTTCGCTTGCTTGGTTTTGGTTTGCACGTCATGTCGAATTTAAAATCAAAAAAATCAATTAAAATTATAATGACACCGTAACTATTGAATCAGAAAGTAATGTAATCTCGGACGTTTTCAATGGCGTTTAGGTTTAATAGTCAGTATTGCTAATGTTATATAGCCAATGTATGAAATGGGACTAAATATTTACTTAAAGTTTTATTTTAAAACCGTTTTATGAAATTTTGTAAAACTGCTAAAAACTGCTGAAATTAAAAAAAAATGCTAAGAAATCTACTACAAGTGGAAATTTCGATCAAATCCTGATGAAATCGCAGGAAACTGCTAACTCTAGTAACGCTGAAAAGATGTTGCTTTTTTCATTGTTTATTTTGTAGGTATTTGGCACTTGGCATACATACTGGCAGTTGGAAAAATACACGTTCACGTACGTATCTCTTGGATATGTTACATTGTCTGTGTTTGGTATTTTGTTGGTATCGGACAAATCCAGATAGGTTACCTCTCGAAATTCGAAGCAAAAGAGAAACACAGTCAGCTGTTCATCAGCTGTTCACATGTTGAGAATAGTAACTAGCAAATTTTAGGATAGCTTTCGATTTTCTTTGTGTTTCCATATGTTCTTGAATCAGCTGGAAAACAGCTGTTTTAACCATGCTAATTACAACAAAAGCAAGGTAATCTATCCGAAAGTTAAGTTCGTGAACGTACCCAATGTCTATAGTTATGTATGTAGATATAATGTTATTTTGTAGGTCTAAATTGTCTACGAAAACATTTTGTTAATCATTGAAGATACTATTATCCAAGTTGGCATTATTTGTTCATATTATTGAAGGTTCATATTTAGGTACTATTAGGAAAGTTTAGGATGCGTGATAATAACAAAATTTGAGAGAACAGTCAAACGTGACATCACGAACTTAGAGAAGCCTTAAAAAGTGATCGACAAAAAATTTCTGGCTGTCCGTCTGGATGTTAAAAGACCTACAGACTAAACGGGTAAAGCGATTGCCTTCAAACTTGATATTGATACAATTATGTAAATATATAAAAATATATTAAATGAAATCAAAAACGAAAGATGCAAAACATATACTGATTAAGGAAATAAATGAAATTGAACGCTTGTTAACATTACTATGACCTTCCACGAGAAAGAGACGATCAATAGATATGATAGGCTCCGCAATCAAATTTATTGCTGGTAGGTACGCTCCAAGAAGACGAACTAACTAGGGCTAACAACAGACAGATTGAAATAAATACACAATTCCAGGAAAAAATAGACGAGATAACTGATATTATAAATACAATAAATATAAACGAAATTAATAAACCTAATCCGGCTGATAACTATGACAAATTAAGTGCAGTTATGTCATAAAGAAATAGGATAATAATAAATAAACTAAGCAATAACATTTCTTCTCTCAATTTTGCCAAAAATATTATTGGAAACCCCTTAATTCTTAGCACAGATGAAACAAGTATGATTAAGATAAAAGAAAATGTTTTCACTGATTTAAGCGATTGGTTAAATATTGCCGATGTAAAAATGTATTACCAATATAATTCTTTAGTTTATTTAATTAAGATTTAAATGTTCAAGACTACTATTTGAAATTATTCCTGTAATTCATGACAACAAAATTATTGATTTAGGTTTGAATATTTAAGTTATTGGTAAAAATAAATTTAATATCCCTCAAGTACTTGCAATAAAGCTCCCGTATACTCCTATTGTGAAACAGATCCCCAAAGTCCCCACCTTTCCCAACTCCTTAATAATAACACGGCACACTGCCCCACAACTCATGCTATCGACATCAAAAAGATTGAAGTCGTAAGAAGTGGACGTATAGTAACCAAGGACGAGAACATAACTATAGAAGAAAAAGGCCAGCGTATCGTCCTGAATGGAACCTTCCTGAAAACATACGATGATAAGATCAATATCAATGGCAAACAATTTTTCACAGAAAAGTCTATAGAAGGGAATCACCTACCAGCACCAAAACGAACTATTTTGAATAAAGTTGTCTTCAACGTAAAAATAACGCTTCCGCACTTACACAAGCTGCACATCATCAACAACCAATAAAAGAATTTTCTATTACGCTCGAGACAAACAAATTAATGTTATATGGCACCAAAGCTATACTTGCACATGTGATTTTTGTGCTGCTTTGCGGAAAAATTAAGCCGAAAAATGTTAAAATTACAGTAAAAAAAGACAATGTTTCATCAGCATTAGGCGAAGAAATTTTAAAATTACGCATTATGAACATCATGAACGAGGAGGAGTTAACTATAATAATATTATATCTCCCAAATTCCCATACTTCCACCTGCACCTCTTATTTTCTACGTTCTCCCACATTCTTATGCCTCCACCAGCACCTTACTTATTTTCCCACATTTCTCACTTCCTGCACGCTAGTACTGTTCTTACAATATCTAAGTGTCAAATTATATATAATTTTATGTAATTTAAGAAAGGAAGCAAAAATTGAATTAAGAGAAAACATATTAAATAAAAGGCAGTCTAAAACAGAACTCCAAAGACAAAAGGTCTTTTATCCACTTATACTATCGAGAAACATTAAGAATATTTACAGGGAACGAGAGAAACCTGACATTTTTGTTGCAGAGTGAGATTGGGGAATTGTGGTGGTTTTAAGTTACAAATTACAATCGACTTTACGGATATGTTGGGTCGGTCAGTCGTTGTCGTCGTGTGAGTACTGTTGCAGCACAAAAAATGCTAAAGCCAGGGCAAAAAACTGTAAGAACTGCTAAGCAAAACGGTAAAAAATGCCAAGAAAAACTGCAATCGATTTCTTCACGAAGTATTTTTTTAATAGTTTTTTTTTAATGTGATTCTAGTGAATTATTTTATATTTTATATTTATAAAAATGTGTATATAATTTATTTTGTATTTATTACATTTGTTTTGTTATTAACGTTAAATTAAAATTTAATAGAATAAGAAACATTAACATAAAAAAACATTAAGCCCCATTTAGACGATCATTTCAGTTCAGTTTCAGTTTCAGTTGAGCTATCAGCATTGTATATAGAATCTATAGTACTATCAAGATGGGTGTTTAACCTAGCGCCATCTAGTTTCGCTATCTCGCTATTTCTCAGTGCAGACTTTTAGTCGTGGAGATGAATTCAACACATATTCAACGTTAGAAATTGACAGAACGGGAAAGATGTATATACAGTGTTAGCAGTAAGAGGGAAGCAAATTATCAAGTCTTTTTCGTGTTATTTCTTTGTTAATTTCTGATAATGAAGATAGAAATTTAGACAGGGGTGTGAGGAGTTTTCATTTCTGTCTTGAAAATACACTGGTTTTGGTATGGTTTTTTATAGATACGGCAACAGGATGAAATTTACCGTTTTAAACGATTTATTGCTGAATTTGATTATTGGTTTGGTTTTTTGTACAATTTTGAATGGTTACCATGTTTGATTTTTATATTATTTTTTTTAGTCTGCACACATTTAATTTGAGTTGAAGTACCTACCTAGTTACTTATTTTAGAAATAAAACACATTGTTTGCAGATGTTTGTACCTATGTTATTGCTTTAGAGTATATTCGCTTATCACGTCAAAAAATCTAGTACAAAATAAACTACTAACTACTAAATATAGTACTAAATATACTACTAACTACTGAATATAGTACTAAATCTGCTACTCAGTACTAAATCTAGTACTAAATATACTACCAAAACTACAATAGTACTAAATTCTAGTACTTGGTATTAAAAATCTAGTACGAAATATACTATTGTACCAACAACATAGTACTAATCGGCACCAGTTTTATATTTAACTAGCGTTCGAAATTAAACATTATACATTAAAACTTTAAACAGCCAAATCCGAATATGGCAACATTGGTAATTGATTTCGGTATAAGAAATACAGAAAATACAGAAATAACAAAATTTCTTGAAAAATGCAAAATCCAAAAAATAATGGAAGACGCACAATCTTGGTTTGTTTACGAAACAACAAAGGGATATCCATTAATTTTTGTTTCCCTTACTCTGCCATACCATATGGTCTAGTGTCACTTTTTGAACCTTTCACTCTTACTTATTATTCATTATTAATGCAAATGCTTGTAATCATTCTAACTCATACGTTTCAAAAAATATAACATACAACCGACTCTTTCATCACTTTATTTCTTTCTACTTTCAAAACCCATACAAATTCATATTAAGAATTACTGCAGGGCAATTATGGCAGCATCTCGCTAAACTAGAAGCTGCCTCATGGTAGTACTATAGTTTTCATATACAATGCTATCAGTTAAGTTTTCAGTTGAACTGATGTCTAAATACATAGAACAACTGAAGCGTTTAACTACCACTGAAACTGTAACTGAAAATGATGGTGATGATCAGTTAAACTGATTTGTAAATACGTTTTTATTCCAGTTGTCATTGGCGGTCAATCAACGTTTACGAGTTTCTGTATTTTTTTGTCCAATATGTCGAAATAAAGTGAAAATATGGTCGATTTCACTGATATTTATCGCGCGTGGAAGAAAAGTATTATTATGGGGCTTTATAAAATTCACACATGCTGATTTCTAGCATTCGAAAACGCAATGGTGTTGCATTTTTTGGAAAATCTCCATTTAGGTACAATACCAAAATATAACAGACATTTTCGCTTGCTTGGTTTTGGTTTGCACGTCATGTCGAATTTAAAATCAAAAAAATCAATTAAAATTATAATGACACCGTAACTATTGAATCAGAAAGTAATGTAATCTCGGACGTTTTCAATGGCGTTTAGGTTTAATAGTCAGTATTGCTAATGTTATATAGCCAATGTATGAAATGGGACTAAATATTTACTTAAAGTTTTATTTTAAAACCGTTTTATGAAATTTTGTAAAACTGCTAAAAACTGCTGAAATTAAAAAAAAATGCTAAGAAATCTACTACATGTGGAAATTTCGATCAAATCCTGATGAAATCGCAGGAAACTGCTAACTCTAGTAACGCTGAAAAGATGTTGCTTTTTTCATTGTTTATTTTGTAGGTATTTGGCACTTGGCATACATACTGGCAGTTGGAAAAATACACGTTCACGTACGTATCTCTTGGATATGTTACATTGTCTGTGTTTGGTATTTTGTTGGTATCGGACAAATCCAGATAGGTTACCTCTCGAAATTCGAAGCAAAAGAGAAACACAGTCAGCTGTTCATCAGCTGTTCACATGTTGAGAATAGTAACTAGCAAATTTTAGGATAGCTTTCGATTTTCTTTGTGTTTCCATATGTTCTTGAATCAGCTGGAAAACAGCTGTTTTAACCATGCTAATTACAACAAAAGCAAGGTAATCTATCCGAAAGTTAAGTTCGTGAACGTACCCAATGTCTATAGTTATGTATGTAGATATAATGTTATTTTGTAGGTCTAAATTGTCTACGAAAACATTTTGTTAATCATTGAAGATACTATTATCCAAGTTGGCATTATTTGTTCATATTATTGAAGGTTCATATTTAGGTACTATTAGGAAAGTTTAGGATGCGTGATAATAACAAAATTTGAGAGAACAGTCAAACGTGACATCACGAACTTAGAGAAGCCTTAAAAAGTGATCGACAAAAAATTTCTGGCTGTCCGTCTGGATGTTAAAAGACCTACAGACTAAACGGGTAAAGCGATTGCCTTCAAACTTGATATTGATACAATTATGTAAATATATAAAAATATATTAAATGAAATCAAAAACGAAAGATGCAAAACATATACTGATTAAGGAAATAAATGAAATTGAACGCTTGTTAACATTACTATGACCTTCCACGAGAAAGAGACGATCAATAGATATGATAGGCTCCGCAATCAAATTTATTGCTGGTAGGTACGCTCCAAGAAGACGAACTAACTAGGGCTAAAAACAGACAGATTGAAATAAATACACAATTCCAGGAAAAAATAGACGAGATAACTGATATTATAAATACAATAAATATAAACGAAATTAATAAACCTAATCCGGCTGATAACTATGACAAATTAAGTGCAGTTATGTCATAAAGAAATAGGATAATAATAAATAAACTAAGCAATAACATTTCTTCTCTCAATTTTGCCAAAAATATTATTGGAAACCCCTTAATTCTTAGCACAGATGAAACAAGTATGATTAAGATAAAAGAAAATGTTTTCACTGATTTAAGCGATTGGTTAAATAATGCCGATGTAAAAATGAATTACCAATATAATTCTTTAGTTTTTTTAATTAAGATTTAAATGTTCAAAACTACTATTTGAAATTATTCCTGTAATTCATGACAGCAAAATTATTGATTTAGGTTTGAATATTTAAGTTATTTGTAAAAATAAATTTAATATCCCTCAAGTACTTGCAATAAAGCTCCCTTTTACTCCTATTGTGAAACAGATCCCCAAAGTCCCCACCTTTCCCAACTCCTTAATAATAACACGGCACACTGCCCCACACCTCATGCTATCGACATCAAAAAGATTGAAGTCGTAAGAAGTGAACGTATAGTAACCAAGGACGAGAACATAACTATAGAAGAAAAAGGCTAGCGTATCGTCCTGAATGGAACCTTCCTGAAAACATACGATGATAAGATCAATATCAATGGCAAACAATTTTTCACAGAAAAGTCTATAGAAGGGAATCACCTACCAGCACCAAAACGAACTATTTTGAATAAAGTTGTCTTCAACGAAAAAATAACGCTTCCGCACTTACACAAGCTGCACATCATCAACAACCAATAAAAGAATTTTCTATTACGCTCGAGACAAACAAATTAATGTTATATGGCACCAAAGCTATACTTGCACTTGTGATTTTTGTGCTCCTTTGCGGAAAAATTAAGCCGAAAAATGTTAAAATTACAGTAAAAAAAGACAATGTTTCATCAGCATTAGGCGAAGAAATTTTAAAATTACGCATTATGAACATCATGAACGAGGAGGAGTTAACTATAATAATATTATATCTCCCAAATTCCCATACTTCCACCTGCACCTCTTATTTTCTACGTTCTCCCACATTCTTATGCCTCCACCAGCACCTTACTTATTTTCCCACATTTCTCACTTCCTGCACGCTAGTACTGTTCTTACAATATCTAAGTGTCAAATTATATATAATTTTATGTAATTTAAGAAAGGAAGCAAAAATTGAATTAAGAGAAAACATATTAAATAAAAGGCAGTCTAAAACAGAACTCCAAAGACAAAAGGTCTTTTATCCACTTATACTATCGAGAAACATTAAGAATATTGACAGGGAACGAGAGAAACCTGACATTTTTGTTGCAGAGTGAGATTGGGGAATTGTGGTGGTTTTAAGTTACAAATTACAATCGACTTTACGGATATGTCGGGTCAGTCGTCGTCGTTGTCGTGTGAGTACTGTTGCAGCACAAAAAATGCTTAAGCCAGGGCAAAAAACTGCAAGAACTGCTAAGCAAAACGGTAAAAAATGCCAAGAAAAACTGCAATCGATTTCTTCACGAAGTATTTTTTTAATAGTTTTTTTTTAATGTGATTCTAGTGAATTATTTTATATTTTATATTTATAAAAAATATGTATATAATTTATTTTGTATTTATTACATTTGTTTTGTTATTAATGTTAAATTTAAATTTAATAGAATAAGAAACATTAACATAAAAACATTAAGCCCCATTTAGACGATCATTTCAGTTCAGTTTCAGTTTCAGTTGAGCTATCAGCATTGTATATAGAATCTATAGTACTATCAAGATGGGTGTTTCACCTAGCGCCATCTAGTTTCGCTATCTCGCTATTTCTCAGTGTAGACTTTTAGTCGTGGAGATGAATTCAACACATATGCAACGTTAGAAATTGACAGAACGGGAAAGATGTATATAAAGTGTTAGCAATAAGAGGGAAGCAAATTATCAAGTCTTTTTCGTGTTGTTTCTTTGTCAATTTCTGATATTGAGAGAATGGAAGATACAAATTTAGACAGTGTGGGGAGTTTTCATTTCTGTCTTGAAAATACACTGGTTTTGATATGGTTTTTTATAGATACGGCAACAGGATGAAATTAACCGTTTTAAACGACTTTTTGCTGAAATTTGATTATTGGTTTGGTTTTTTGTACAATTTTGAATGGTTACCATATTTGATTCTTATATTATTTTTTTTAGTCTGCAAACATTTAATTTGAGTTGAAGTACCTACCTAGTTACTTATTTTAGAAATAAAACACATTATTTGCAGATGTTTGTACCTATGTTATTGCTTTAGAGTATATTCGCTTATCACGTCAAAAAATCTAGTACAAAATATACTACTAACTGCTAAATATAGTACTAAATATACTACTAACTACTAAATATCTTACTAAATCTACTACTAAGTACTAAATTTTTTCATATTATTGAAGGTTCATATTTAGGTACTATTAGGCAAGTTTAGGATGTGTGATAATAACAAAATTTGAGAGAACAGTCAAACGTGACATTACGAACTTAGAGAAGCCTTAAAAAGTGATCGACAAAAAATTTCTGGCTGTCCGTCTGGGTGTTAAAAGACCTACAGACTAAACGGGTAAAGCGATTGCCTTCAAACTTGATATTGATACAATTATGTAAATATATAAAAATATATTAAATGAAATCAAAAACGAAAGATGCAAAACATATACTGCTTAAGGACATAAATGAAATTGAACGATTGTTAACATAACTATGACCTTCCACGAGAAAGAGACGATCAATAGATATGATAGGCTCCGCAATCAAATTTATTGCTGGTAGGTACGCTCCAAGAAGACGAACTAACTAGGGCTAACAACAGACAGATTGAAATAAATACACAATTCCAGGAAAAAATAGACGAGATAACTGATATTATAAATACAATAAATATAAACGAAATTAATAAACCTAATCCGGCTGATAACTATGACAAATTAAGTGCAGTTATGTCATAAAGAAATAGAATAATAATAAATAAACTAAGCAATAACATTTCTTCTCTCATTTTTGCCAAAAATATTATTGGAAACCCCTTAATTCTTAGCACAGATGAAACAGGTATGATTAAGATAAATGAAAATGTTTTCACTGATTTAAGCGATTGGTTAAATATTGCCGATGTAAAAATGTATTACCAATATAATTCTTTAGTTTATTTAATTAAGATTTAAATGTTCAAGACTACTATTTGAAATTATTTCTGTAATTCATGACAACAAAATTATTGATTAAGGCAACAAAACAACAACAACAACAACAACAACAACAACAACAACAACAACAACAACAACAACAACAACAACAACAACAACAACAACAACAACAACAACAACAACAACAACAACAACAACAACAACAACAACAACAACAACAACAACAACAACAACAACAACAACAACAACAACAACAACAACAACAACAACAACAACAACAACAACAACAACAACAACAACAACAACAACAACAACAACAACAACAACAACAACAACAACAACAACAACAACAACAACAACAACAACAACAACAACAACAACAACAACAACAACAACAACAACAACAACAACAACAACAACAACAACAACAACAACAACAACAACAACAACAACAACAACAACAACAACAACAACAACAACAACAACAACAACAACAACAACAACAACAACAACAACAACAACAACAACAACAACAACAACAACAACAACAACAACAACAACAACAACAACAACAACAACAACAACAACAACAACAACAACAACAACAACAACAACAACAACAACAACAACAACAACAACAACAACAACAACAACAACAACAACAACAACAACAACAACAACAACAACAACAACAACAACAACAACAACAACAACAACAACAACAACAACAACAACAACAACAACAACAACAACAACAACAACAACAACAACAACAACAACAACAACAACAACAACAACAACAACAACAACAACAACAACAACAACAACAACAACAACAACAACAACAACAACAACAACAACAACAACAACAACAACAACAACAACAACAACAACAACAACAACAACAACAACAACAACAACAACAACAACAACAACAACAACAACAACAACAACAACAACAACAACAACAACAACAACAACAACAACAACAACAACAACAACAACAACAACAACAACAACAACAACAACAACAACAACAACAACAACAACAACAACAACAACAACAACAACAACAACAACAACAACAACAACAACAACAACAACAACAACAACAACAACAACAACAACAACAACAACAACAACAACAACAACAACAACAACAACAACAACAACAACAACAACAACAACAACAACAACAACAACAACAACAACAACAACAACAACAACAACAACAACAACAACAACAACAACAACAACAACAACAACAACAACAACAACAACAACAACAACAACAACAACAACAACAACAACAACAACAACAACAACAACAACAACAACAACAACAACAACAACAACAACAACAACAACAACAACAACAACAACAACAACAACAACAACAACAACAACAACAACAACAACAACAACAACAACAACAACAACAACAACAACAACAACAACAACAACAACAACAACAACAACAACAACAACAACAACAACAACAACAACAACAACAACAACAACAACAACAACAACAACAACAACAACAACAACAACAACAACAACAACAACAACAACAACAACAACAACAACAACAACAACAACAACAACAACAACAACAACAACAACAACAACAACAACAACAACAACAACAACAACAACAACAACAACAACAACAACAACAACAACAACAACAACAACAACAACAACAACAACAACAACAACAACAACAACAACAACAACAACAACAACAACAACAACAACAACAACAACAACAACAACAACAACAACAACAACAACAACAACAACAACAACAACAACAACAACAACAACAACAACAACAACAACAACAACAACAACAACAACAACAACAACAACAACAACAACAACAACAACAACAACAACAACAACAACAACAACAACAACAACAACAACAACAACAACAACAACAACAACAACAACAACAACAACAACAACAACAACAACAACAACAACAACAACAACAACAACAACAACAACAACAACAACAACAACAACAACAACAACAACAACAACAACAACAACAACAACAACAACAACAACAACAACAACAACAACAACAACAACAACAACAACAACAACAACAACAACAACAACAACAACAACAACAACAACAACAACAACAACAACAACAACAACAACAACAACAACAACAACAACAACAACAACAACAACAACAACAACAACAACAACAACAACAACAACAACAACAACAACAACAACAACAACAACAACAACAACAACAACAACAACAACAACAACAACAACAACAACAACAACAACAACAACAACAACAACAACAACAACAACAACAACAACAACAACAACAACAACAACAACAACAACAACAACAACAACAACAACAACAACAACAACAACAACAACAACAACAACAACAACAACAACAACAACAACAACAACAACAACAACAACAACAACAACAACAACAACAACAACAACAACAACAACAACAACAACAACAACAACAACAACAACAACAACAACAACAACAACAACAACAACAACAACAACAACAACAACAACAACAACAACAACAACAACAACAACAACAACAACAACAACAACAACAACAACAACAACAACAACAACAACAACAACAACAACAACAACAACAACAACAACAACAACAACAACAACAACAACAACAACAACAACAACAACAACAACAACAACAACAACAACAACAACAACAACAACAACAACAACAACAACAACAACAACAACAACAACAACAACAACAACAACAACAACAACAACAACAACAACAACAACAACAACAACAACAACAACAACAACAACAACAACAACAACAACAACAACAACAACAACAACAACAACAACAACAACAACAACAACAACAACAACAACAACAACAACAACAACAACAACAACAACAACAACAACAACAACAACAACAACAACAACAACAACAACAACAACAACAACAACAACAACAACAACAACAACAACAACAACAACAACAACAACAACAACAACAACAACAACAACAACAACAACAACAACAACAACAACAACAACAACAACAACAACAACAACAACAACAACAACAACAACAACAACAACAACAACAACAACAACAACAACAACAACAACAACAACAACAACAACAACAACAACAACAACAACAACAACAACAACAACAACAACAACAACAACAACAACAACAACAACAACAACAACAACAACAACAACAACAACAACAACAACAACAACAACAACAACAACAACAACAACAACAACAACAACAACAACAACAACAACAACAACAACAACAACAACAACAACAACAACAACAACAACAACAACAACAACAACAACAACAACAACAACAACAACAACAACAACAACAACAACAACAACAACAACAACAACAACAACAACAACAACAACAACAACAACAACAACAACAACAACAACAACAACAACAACAACAACAACAACAACAACAACAACAACAACAACAACAACAACAACAACAACAACAACAACAACAACAACAACAACAACAACAACAACAACAACAACAACAACAACAACAACAACAACAACAACAACAACAACAACAACAACAACAACAACAACAACAACAACAACAACAACAACAACAACAACAACAACAACAACAACAACAACAACAACAACAACAACAACAACAACAACAACAACAACAACAACAACAACAACAACAACAACAACAACAACAACAACAACAACAACAACAACAACAACAACAACAACAACAACAACAACAACAACAACAACAACAACAACAACAACAACAACAACAACAACAACAACAACAACAACAACAACAACAACAACAACAACAACAACAACAACAACAACAACAACAACAACAACAACAACAACAACAACAACAACAACAACAACAACAACAACAACAACAACAACAACAACAACAACAACAACAACAACAACAACAACAACAACAACAACAACAACAACAACAACAACAACAACAACAACAACAACAACAACAACAACAACAACAACAACAACAACAACAACAACAACAACAACAACAACAACAACAACAACAACAACAACAACAACAACAACAACAACAACAACAACAACAACAACAACAACAACAACAACAACAACAACAACAACAACAACAACAACAACAACAACAACAACAACAACAACAACAACAACAACAACAACAACAACAACAACAACAACAACAACAACAACAACAACAACAACAACAACAACAACAACAACAACAACAACAACAACAACAACAACAACAACAACAACAACAACAACAACAACAACAACAACAACAACAACAACAACAACAACAACAACAACAACAACAACAACAACAACAACAACAACAACAACAACAACAACAACAACAACAACAACAACAACAACAACAACAACAACAACAACAACAACAACAACAACAACAACAACAACAACAACAACAACAACAACAACAACAACAACAACAACAACAACAACAACAACAACAACAACAACAACAACAACAACAACAACAACAACAACAACAACAACAACAACAACAACAACAACAACAACAACAACAACAACAACAACAACAACAACAACAACAACAACAACAACAACAACAACAACAACAACAACAACAACAACAACAACAACAACAACAACAACAACAACAACAACAACAACAACAACAACAACAACAACAACAACAACAACAACAACAACAACAACAACAACAACAACAACAACAACAACAACAACAACAACAACAACAACAACAACAACAACAACAACAACAACAACAACAACAACAACAACAACAACAACAACAACAACAACAACAACAACAACAACAACAACAACAACAACAACAACAACAACAACAACAACAACAACAACAACAACAACAACAACAACAACAACAACAACAACAACAACAACAACAACAACAACAACAACAACAACAACAACAACAACAACAACAACAACAACAACAACAACAACAACAACAACAACAACAACAACAACAACAACAACAACAACAACAACAACAACAACAACAACAACAACAACAACAACAACAACAACAACAACAACAACAACAACAACAACAACAACAACAACAACAACAACAACAACAACAACAACAACAACAACAACAACAACAACAACAACAACAACAACAACAACAACAACAACAACAACAACAACAACAACAACAACAACAACAACAACAACAACAACAACAACAACAACAACAACAACAACAACAACAACAACAACAACAACAACAACAACAACAACAACAACAACAACAACAACAACAACAACAACAACAACAACAACAACAACAACAACAACAACAACAACAACAACAACAACAACAACAACAACAACAACAACAACAACAACAACAACAACAACAACAACAACAACAACAACAACAACAACAACAACAACAACAACAACAACAACAACAACAACAACAACAACAACAACAACAACAACAACAACAACAACAACAACAACAACAACAACAACAACAACAACAACAACAACAACAACAACAACAACAACAACAACAACAACAACAACAACAACAACAACAACAACAACAACAACAACAACAACAACAACAACAACAACAACAACAACAACAACAACAACAACAACAACAACAACAACAACAACAACAACAACAACAACAACAACAACAACAACAACAACAACAACAACAACAACAACAACAACAACAACAACAACAACAACAACAACAACAACAACAACAACAACAACAACAACAACAACAACAACAACAACAACAACAACAACAACAACAACAACAACAACAACAACAACAACAACAACAACAACAACAACAACAACAACAACAACAACAACAACAACAACAACAACAACAACAACAACAACAACAACAACAACAACAACAACAACAACAACAACAACAACAACAACAACAACAACAACAACAACAACAACAACAACAACAACAACAACAACAACAACAACAACAACAACAACAACAACAACAACAACAACAACAACAACAACAACAACAACAACAACAACAACAACAACAACAACAACAACAACAACAACAACAACAACAACAACAACAACAACAACAACAACAACAACAACAACAACAACAACAACAACAACAACAACAACAACAACAACAACAACAACAACAACAACAACAACAACAACAACAACAACAACAACAACAACAACAACAACAACAACAACAACAACAACAACAACAACAACAACAACAACAACAACAACAACAACAACAACAACAACAACAACAACAACAACAACAACAACAACAACAACAACAACAACAACAACAACAACAACAACAACAACAACAACAACAACAACAACAACACCAACAACACCAACAACACCAACAACACCAACAACACCAACAACACCAACAACAACAACAACAACAACAACAACAACAACAACAACAACAACAACAACAACAACAACAACAACAACAACAACAACAACAACAACAACAACAACAACAACAACAACAACAACAACAACAACAACAACAACAACAACAACAACAACAACAACAACAACAACAACAACAACAACAACAACAACAACAACAACAACAACAACAACAACAACAACAACAACAACAACAACAACAACAACAACAACAACAACAACAACAACAACAACAACAACAACAACAACAACAACAACAACAACAACAACAACAACAACAACAACAACAACAACAACAACAACAACAACAACAACAACAACAACAACAACAACAACAACAACAACAACAACAACAACAACAACAACAACAACAACAACAACAACAACAACAACAACAACAACAACAACAACAACAACAACAACAACAACAACAACAACAACAACAACAACAACAACAACAACAACAACAACAACAACAACAACAACAACAACAACAACAACAACAACAACAACAACAACAACAACAACAACAACAACAACAACAACAACAACAACAACAACAACAACAACAACAACAACAACAACAACAACAACAACAACAACAACAACAACAACAACAACAACAACAACAACAACAACAACAACAACAACAACAACAACAACAACAACAACAACAACAACAACAACAACAACAACAACAACAACAACAACAACAACAACAACAACAACAACAACAACAACAACAACAACAACAACAACAACAACAACAACAACAACAACAACAACAACAACAACAACAACAACAACAACAACAACAACAACAACAACAACAACAACAACAACAACAACAACAACAACAACAACAACAACAACAACAACAACAACAACAACAACAACAACAACAACAACAACAACAACAACAACAACAACAACAACAACAACAACAACAAAGTTATCACCATCCAATACAGGCCGCCTTAGGCTTAACTGTATTTAACACGTACAAACATATTCCCAGATGAGTCAGCAGTTTATTGGCTCAAACGTATGTACTTATGTTACAAACGCAAAGACCGGATACTTGATCCCATTCGATGCACGCGCTTGGATATGATTTGCTGACCCTACAAATCATGCTACAACTTGCTATCCATTCCCACGATTTCTGGATATCACATAACAGTGCATTGAGGTAAATGCACGGGAACTTTGAAGGTCGCAGACGCAGCATATCATCGTGGGACAGCTTCGAGTTAGGAAATTAGTTTGGGAGAAGGGAGTCTTACTTTGGACACGAATAAGCTCAGTCAGAATCTATCTTAAATACAGTTTTAAGTGGGGTAGAATAAATTTCAAATTTTGTTTTAAAGTAATTAATAGTAAGTCGAACTGTTGGGCCAGCCTTCGGGCTGGCGTTCGCGTTTTTTTTGGAGTCCTCCTCCAGGACTTTATAACTGGCGCCCGAGCAGGGACAGGCTAAAAATCATGTCCTTTTTCGTCCTTCGATAAAAGTGGAATACAAATATCAATGAGACAGAACGCTCTATTGAGTGTAGATCGCTGTTACCATGGGAACACAGCAATCATTCTGATCTCTTGAAATTCTAAGATTGTGAATCGCTGTTCACATAAGAACACAGCATCAAATCTGAATTTCAAAATTAATTTAAAGTTATAAATGAGACAGAACGCTCTATTGAGTGTAGATCGTTGTTACCATGGGAACACAACAATCATTCTGATCTCTTAAAATTATAAAATTTTAAACAACCACTATTCCACTATACCCATGGGAACATAGTTGGAGATCGAAATAGGACTGAAGGACATGAAAGTGAAGTCAATCGTGCCCTTAGTAGGTCGCGTACCGGAAAGGACCAACACGATCCTTCCTAAGCCTGTTCCTATCTTAACCGATATTTGTTTAATCTTTTTTTTAGAAATTACCGGAAAAATTCGATTCGCTACTTTAATATGAAAACAGCCTTGATGTGAGTGCATACAAAATATAAAAAGAATTCTAATTAAAAAAGTGGAAAATTTCTTTTTGGATATTGTTTAAAATAATAACGTCACTAAGCGTATCAAAAAATTGTGTTAAAGTTATACCAGGAGCCACAGTGCAAAACCTGAGGAATCAAATATTTTTACAAGTGTAATATTAAAAAAAAAAAAAAAAAATACGAGGAGCCACCGTGCAAACCTGAGGAATCAAATATTTTTACAAGTGTAATATTAAAAAAAAATACCAGGAGCCACCGTGCAAACCTGAGGAATCAAATATTTTTACAAGTGTAATATTAAAAAAAAAAAAAAAAAAAAAAATAATACCAGGAGCCACAGTGCAAAACCTGAGGAATCAAATATTTTTACAAGTGTAATATTAAAAAAAAAAAAAAAATACCAGGAGCCACCGTGCAAACCTGAGGAATCAAATATTTTTACAAGTGTAATATAAAAAAAAAATACCAGGAGCCACCGTGCAAACCTGAGGAATCAAATATTTTTACAAGTGTAATATTAAAAAAAAAAAAAAAATAATACCAGGAGCCACAGTGCAAAACCTGAAGAATCAAATATTTTTACAAGTGTAATATTTAAAAAAATACCAGGAGCCACAGTGCAAGACCTGAGGAATCAAATATTTGTACAAGTGTAATATTAAAAAAAAAAAAATAATATATATATAAATACCAGGAGCCACAGTGCAAAACCTGAAGAATCTTTTATCAAAACCAAGTGCTCTATTTTAAAAATATTACTAAAATCTAGTGCAATTCCAAATAATTAAGTTCGTACACAGCATTGGTGCCAAAAGGCTCATCTGTATATAGTCTAAAATAATCCTACAAGGAAAAATTGTAAATTGGGCGAGAAACAAGCTAAGTATTATTTTTTGATTTCTCTGTTGGTTTCTGTCATTCCAAAATTATTTTGTCCTTCCATTTTTCCTTTTTTATTGTTTTAAATTTTTATTAATAACTAAAAATGGACGCTCTGCAACAGTCGATCACGGCTTTGACAGGAGCAGTTAATCAAATTCTTGAACAGCTGAAAGCGTTGGAGACACGCATTGCAACTGTTGAAAGGCGTCCTCAGGTGGCTGCAGTGATAGCGCCGCCGCCTGAGGAACCACAAACAATTTTTACGCCTTCGAGCCCTAAAGATGAAACTGAGCTCAAGGCCATTAGTAAACTCCCTGACTGTGTAAAGGAGTTAAGAATCTTTGAAGGAAACCCGACGCAGTACATTTCATGGGTTCACGTCGTGGAGGGTATACTCAAAGATTATGAAATAGTTAAGACCAAACCTATTTATCGCGCAATCCTTCAACATATAAGGCAGAAAGTCAGAGGAAGCGCGGACGCCACACTTATCTCTTACAATATATTTGATGATGATTGGCCAGCCATAAAGCAATGTCTCTCTTTGCACTATGCTGACAAAAGAGATATGCGAACCCTTGAGCATCAGCTTACACAACTGTCGCAGAGGAATTCAAAGTTAGATGAATTCTATGCGGCGGTGAATCATCAGTTATCTCTGATGATTAATAAAATAAAAACCGAGTCTTATGCTCAGGAGACTGTGACTGCGCTAGTCGAGACCTACAGGAATCGCGCGTTGGACGTTTTCATCCGAGGCCTTAACGGCGATTTGGCTAGGATGTTAATCATCCAAAAGCCGAGAACTCTCCCTGAAGCATATTCGGCTTGTTTAGAAATTCAAAACCTAAATTATAGGAGCCACAGCATTCACATGCCGGCTGCATCCAACACGATTACAAGTCCGATAAATCAAGGCTTCCGACAAGGCATGCCGATTTTGCCGTTTAGGAAGTTCAATAATTTCACGGCTGATAGAGAAAGACCCTTCCAGTCGAATGACCAAAGGATGAACTTCAGCAATAATAGCGTCCCTCCTCGACCTACTGCACCCAAACCCCACGAAAAGATGGATGTCTCTGTACAGTCACGTCGAGTGAACTATATGAATCGCCCACAGAGGTCGAACCAGTTCAAAAGAAGGGCAAGATCAGAAAATTATCGGCAATCCGATAATTACCCTCGGAAGCAACAAAGGTTGTTCAATATTGAATCTACAAATGATGAATCAATCGAGGCAACCCATCAATTTGATGAAGTTGCTGAAGAAGAAGTCGGCGATGAAATAAATTTTATGACGGGTGCCCATCTAGCGTACCATACATAGAGTATAGTACCCGGGATGGGGAAACCCTTAAATTCCTTGTCGACACAGGAGCAAACAAAAATTTTATTAAATCTTCCCTATCAAAAAACAGTTCCGAAATTTCTAAACCCTTCAACGTTCATTCCGCAGCGGGTAACATTAAAATAACCAACAAGTTAACTGGGCGTTTTTTCGAGAATGCCGGTAACAATACCCTTCTTACATTTTATGTCCTACCCGGCCTGTCCTCTTTTGATGGCATCATAGGCGATGACACATTAAAGGAGTTAGAGGCGGTAATTGACAGAAAAACCAATGTTCTTACCCTTAAACCAGGAATTAAAATCCCTCTAAGAGAAAAATTGTCACAAGAAATTAATATCACTCTAGATACGAATCTTCCTGAGGACATAAGGAATCGCCTTATAGTTCTAATAGAAAGATATAATTCGGTTTTCGGACCCATATCTGATAGTGAATTAATTAATACTGCAGTAAAAGCTGAAATTAAAACCAATACCGATGAACCTATATACACAAAAAGTTACCCCTATCCTTGGTGTATGCGCCAAGAAGTGGAAAAGGAAATAGAGAAATTATTAGAGGAAGGAATTATACGGCCTTCAAAAAGTCCCTATAATTCCCCGATTTGGGTGGTGCCGAAAAAACCGAAGCCAAACGGTGAACAACAGTATCGTATGGTCATCGATTATAAGAGACTGAACGCGGTCACTATTTCGGATGCCTACCCAATACCGGACATTAATTCTACTCTTGCCAGCCTTGGTGCTGCTAAATACTTCACAACTCTTGATCTGACATCGGGATTCCACCAAATCCCGATGAAAACATCTGACATTCAAAAAACTGCCTTTTCCACGATGAATGGGAAATATGAATTTCTCAGACTTCCGTTCGGCCTAAAAAATGCTCCCGCAATTTTTCAGAGAATGATTGACGACGTCCTTAAAGAATACATAGGCAAAATATGTTACGTCTACATTGACGACGTAATTGTCTTTGGAAATAACAAGGAAGATCACTTAAACAACATTGAAACAATCTTCTCAAGGTTGCACGAAGTAAACTTAAAAGTAAATCTGGAGAAAACTAACTTCATGAAAACTGAGGTGGAATTCCTTGGTTATGTTATAACCAATGAAGGAATTAAACCCGATATGAAGAAAGTCATTGCAATAGAAAAAATTCTACCACCCACTAACCTCAAAGAACTTAAGAGCTTTCTAGGATTAACTTCCTACTATAGGAAGTTCATCCGCGATTATGCTAAAGTTGCTAAACCGCTCACTAATCTTACAAGAGGCGAAAACGCTCAAGTAAAAGCAAACGCATCTAGAAAGGTTCCCATCACACTAGATGACATGGCATTACAAGCCTTTAGCGACCTAAAATTTCTGCTAACCTCATCGGAGGTCCTCGCCTTTCCTGACTTCGAGAAAGCTTTCAACCTAACGACTGATGCCTCTGACTACGCAATAGGAGCAGTTTTATCCCAAGGGGAAACCGGGAAAGACAGGCCTATAGCATACATATCACGATCACTCAATAAATCTGAGGAGGCATATGCGACCAACGAGAAGGAAATGTTGGCCATAGTTTGGGCTCTCGACAATTTACGGTCCTATGTTTACGGTGCGAAAAAAATCCGAATCTACACAGACCATCAGCCCTTGACTTTTGCACTGGGAAATAGAAACTACAATGCAAAATTGAAACGTTGGAAAGCTCGCATTGAAGAATACAATGTTGAGCTAATCTATAAACCAGGGAAGTCGAATGTTGTAGCAGACGCCCTCTCAAGATTAAAGATGCAGGTAAACCACTTGTCAAGCTCTGTAACTGCCGAGCCTGCACAAAGTGCTAACCTGTTCAGTGACGCCTCCACGGATACTGCCCCTGAACATGATTCACATACAGAAACTGCAAGCGAAACGGGAACCATCCATAGTGCGGAGCAGGATAATTCAGACCTTATCCCACACGTGGAAGTACCGCTAAACGTTTTTCGCAATCAGATTATTATAAATGTTGCGAAAGGACCTAATGCCTACGAGGAACCGCACCCCGGTTATTCCAGGCATTACGTCGCAGTTGAGTATTTAGACAAGGAGGCATTGACGACAATTCTCAAAGAAAAACTGCAACCAAACATAGTAAACGGTATCAAAATCCCGGAACTATGTATGGAATTGCTTCAGAATGTCTACTTAGACACTTTTAAGAATTACAAAATAAGGATTACTCAAAGAATGGTTGAGGATTTAACAAATGATGAGCATATCGCTTCTCTTATTATGAACGAACATAAGAGAGCTCATCGCAACCCAAGGGAAAACAAGGAACAACTCCTTGAGAAGTATTATTTCCCTAGGATGAACAGCCTGGTTAAACAATATACAAACACTTGTGAGGTTTGTAAGCTAAATAAATACGATAGACACCCCCTCAAGCCCGAATTTCAACCTACTCCTATTCCATCGTATCCTTGCGAGATATTACATATGGATATAGTTGAAATTCAAAACGAAAGGTTTATCAGTTGCATTGATAAGTTCTCAAAATTTGCGAAGTTGTTCCATATCAAGAACAGGTCAACACTTCACTTGAGAAACAAGATAACCAAGATCCTTCACTACTTCACGGTACCAAGAGTACTGGTAACGGACAACGAGAGTAGTTTCCTTAGTCCAATAATACTGAACTTCATCGAAGCACTTGGCATTGAGATCTATCGAACCCCAGTGCAGCGCAGTGAAGTGAATGGCCAAGTGGAACGATTCCACTCCACGATCTTGGAAATATATCGTTGCCTTAAGTCCGAGTATAAGGACTTACGAGTAAAAGAGTTACTCAACATAGCGGTGGACAGATATAACAATAGCATTCACTCGGTTACAAAAAAGAAACCATCAGACATCTTCTACAATAGATATCAGAGAATAAACTATCAAAACCTTGTTAATTTTCGAGCAAAAGTTGACAGAGATCTTAAGGGGGAAATCCTGAAAAAACAAAAGGCGGCAAACTTAAACCGCAACAAGAAAAGATCAAGTCCAAAAAAATATAAGAAGGACGAGATCGTTTATAGACGAATTAAAGGCATACAGCCGAAAAATAAACCCATATTTAAAAAAGAAATTGTTGCACGAAATAATAGAGTTACGGTCACAACTTCTGATGGACGGAAAGTTCATAAGACACAATTAAAAAATATATAGATAATTTTCCATACATTCATAATTAAGAAAAGTGGAAGAGATATATATTATCGGCTTTATAAATACATTATTCAATTCAACTTATTAAAATGTTTCTCGTACCTCTAATAATAATAAAAAAAAAAAAAAAAAAAAAAAAAAAAGGGAATGTTCTCAATCAGGTTTTTATCACTTAATCCCATAGTATAATGAGATCCCTAGCAATACTTAATATTGTAATATAATGTACTTAATCCTAAAAAAAAAAAAGTAAAAAAAGAATCTAAAGCACTCATTATAAGATCCTACTCCTTTTTTGTAAAAATTACGATTATAATTATAGGAGTTCAATTTATTATACCTATTATACTTACATACATTCATATATTAAAATCATGTAAAAAGAAAGAGCCGTTACCTTTTTATTCAGTGTTTGGTTCCACTCTTCCTTATATCTAGCTAGCCTAGTAAAAGAAAAAATTCTCTTTTTTGGTAAATGTTTCACAGATCATTATTCTTAGGCGTTGCCCAAGCTTTCCAAATATTCAACTATGAAGCACCTATAGTCGCCTTGAAAGAAGGAAGAGGATGGATAGTCGATGGCACTTTTAAACTTGTGCACACCATTGACCTGACACAGTTTGAAAACCTTGCGAATGGTTTAACCAACGCCATTAACAATAATACCATCAAGGACCAAGACAGGAGGCGAATAATCCAACTTCACTTGCGACAAATCGAAGAACGCATCAAGTTATTAAAGGGTAATCAAACAAGGAAATCAAGATCCATAGACTGGATAGGTGCAGCCTGGAAGTGGATAGCTGGTAGTCCTGATGCTTCTGATTGGAACAAAATTCTCCAAAGTGAAGAAGCGATAATCGAGAACAACAACCACCAGTACAAGGTCAACGAAAAAATTTTCGGCACCGTTCAAGAGATCACCCAGAAAATAAATCTAGTAATAAATAGATATCAAAATGGAATTAAGGATACGATTTCGGGAAGATTCGAACAAGACACCCTAGATGAAATCTTGGTTGTGAAAGGCGAAATAAATGAGATAGTTCGAGCCTGCCAAATGGCGAAAAGCGGCATTATCAATACGAATCTCCTGAATGCTGAAGAAATTAATAGGATCATAAGCGAACTAGAAACCTTGCCTTACGCTAACGAAATTGAAGCAATCGAATACGGGACACCATCAATTTTTACTAATGGTTCAATGTTGCTGTACGTCATTTCTATGCCAAAGGTGGGAAGAGAGGAATATAACCTACTGATAACAAGATCATCGATAATCGAAGGAAGACAAATCGATTTGAAATTCGGAAAAATGCTAGTAAACCAAAAAACGACGTATGGTATAGTAGGCAACTGCCTTTCCATCAACAACTCTACAATCTGTGAGGACCAAGCGATAAAGCGAGTTTCGGAGGATAGCTGTGTAGCTGGATTGTTAAAAGGAAAACCAATCTCCTGTACCTTCCAAACTAACACCGAGGAAGTTATCGAAATGATCAAGGAGGACACGATCTACATCACTAATTTTAAAGGTGAACTAACATCTAAAAACGTTTCAAAGTTACTTATCGGTACTTACGTGATCCAAATATTCAATGAGACAATCCAGTTGAAGGGCATGAATTTTTCCAGCTACATTGCAACAACGTTGCAAGCCCTCCCTTCAGCTCTGATGAATATCACGAGCCAAAACCATGAGATCGACATAGGATACGTTCATGGACTCAGCATCCAGAACATAAAAAGCCTTAGCAATTTAACCAAAGAACTTAGAATTTCTGTACTATCGGAAGCAACATTCCTCATATTCGGAGCTTTTATTGTTCTTACCATATGCCGAAAGATATACGCAAAACCCAATATTCCTGCAGTTTCATCCCCTGATCATCCACAATCAAAAGCTTAACCTTAGGGTCACCTAAGATCTACGGGACGTAGATTTTCAAAGGGGGAGGAGTTATCACCATCCAATACAGGCCGCCTTAGGCTTAACTGTATTTAACACGTACAAACATATTCCCAGATGAGTCAGCAGTTTATTGGCTCAAACGTATGTACTTATGTTACAAACGCAAAGACCGGATACTTGATCCCATTCGATGCACGCGCTTGGATATGATTTGCTGACCCTACAAATCATGCTACAACTTGCTATCCATTCCCACGATTTCTGGATATCACATAACAGTGCATTGAGGTAAATGCACGGGAACTTTGAAGGTCGCAGACGCAGCATATCATCGTGGGACAGCTTCGAGTTAGGAAATTAGTTTGGGAGAAGGGAGTCTTACTTTGGACACGAATAAGCTCAGTCAGAATCTATCTTAAATACAGTTTTAAGTGCGGTAGAATAAATTTCAAATTTTGTTTTAAAGTAATTAATAGTAAGTCGAACTGTTGGGCCAGCCTTCGGGCTGGCGTTCGCGTTTTTTTTGGAGTCCTCCTCCAGGACTTTATAACTGGCGCCCGAGCAGGGACAGGCTAAAAATCATGTCCTTTTTCGTCCTTCGATAAAAGTGGAATACAAATATCAATGAGACAGAACGCTCTATTGAGTGTAGATCGCTGTTACCATGGGAACACAGCAATCATTCTGATCTCTTGAAATTCTAAGATTGTGAATCGCTGTTCACATAAGAACACAGCATCAAATCTGAATTTCAAAATTAATTTAAAGTTATAAATGAGACAGAACGCTCTATTGAGTGTAGATCGTTGTTACCATGGGAACACAACAATCATTCTGATCTCTTAAAATTATAAAATTTTAAACAACCACTATTCCACTATACCCATGGGAACATAGTTGGAGATCGAAATAGGACTGAAGGACATGAAAGTGAAGTCAATCGTGCCCTTAGTAGGTCGCGTACCGGAAAGGACCAACACGATCCTTCCTAAGCCTGTTCCTATCTTAACCGATATTTTTTTAATCTTTTTTTTAGAAATTACCGGAAAAATTCGATTCGCTACTTTAATATGAAAACAGCCTTGATGTGAGTGCATACAAAATATAAAAAGAATTCTAATTAAAAAAGTGGAAAATTTCTTTTTGGATATTGTTTAAAATAATAACGTCACTAAGCGTATCAAAAAATTGTGTTAAAGTTATACCAGGAGCCACAGTGCAAAACCTGAGGAATCAAATATTTTTACAAGTGTAATATTAAAAAAAAAAAAAAAAAATACGAGGAGCCACCGTGCAAACCTGAGGAATCAAATATTTTTACAAGTGTAATATTAAAAAAAAATACCAGGAGCCACCGTGCAAACCTGAGGAATCAAATATTTTTACAAGTGTAATATTAAAAAAAAAAAAAAAAAAAAAAAATAATACCAGGAGCCACAGTGCAAAACCTGAGGAATCAAATATTTTTACAAGTGTAATATTAAAAAAAAAAAAAAAAATACCAGGAGCCACCGTGCAAACCTGAGGAATCAAATATTTTTACAAGTGTAATATAAAAAAAAAATACCAGGAGCCACCGTGCAAACCTGAGGAATCAAATATTTTTACAAGTGTAATATTAAAAAAAAAAAAAAATAATACCAGGAGCCACAGTGCAAAACCTGAAGAATCAAATATTTTTACAAGTGTAATATTTAAAAAAATACCAGGAGCCACAGTGCAAAACCTGAGGAATCAAATATTTGTACAAGTGTAATATTAAAAAAAAAAAATAATATATATATAAATACCAGGAGCCACAGTGCAAAACCTGAAGAATCTTTTATCAAAACCAAGTGCTCTATTTTAAAAATATTACTAAAATCTAGTGCAATTCCAAATAATTAAGTTCGTACACAGCATTGGTGCCAAAAGGCTCATCTGTATATAGTCTAAAATAATCCTACAAGGAAAAATTGTAAATTGGGCGAGAAACAAGCTAAGTATTATTTTTTGATTTCTCTGTTGGTTTCTGTCATTCCAAAATTATTTTATCCTTCCATTTTTCCTTTTTTATTGTTTTAAATTTTTATTAATAACTAAAAATGGACGCTCTGCAACAGTCGATCACGGCTTTGACAGGAGCAGTTAATCAAATTCTTGAACAGCTGAAAGCGTTGGAGACACGCATTGCAACTGTTGAAAGGCGTCCTCAGGTGGCTGCAGTGATAGCGCCGCCGCCTGAGGAACCACAAACAATTTTTACGCCTTCGAGCCCTAAAGATGAAACTGAGCTCAAGGCCATTAGTAAACTCCCTGACTGTGTAAAGGAGTTAAGAATCTTTGAAGGAAACCCGACGCAGTACATTTCATGGGTTCACGTCGTGGAGGGTATACTCAAAGATTATGAAATAGTTAAGACCAAACCTATTTATCGCGCAATCCTTCAACATATAAGGCAGAAAGTCAGAGGAAGCGCGGACGCCACACTTATCTCTTACAATATATTTGATGATGATTGGCCAGCCATAAAGCAATGTCTCTCTTTGCACTATGCTGACAAAAGAGATATGCGAACCCTTGAGCATCAGCTTACACAACTGTCGCAGAGGAATTCAAAGTTAGATGAATTCTATGCGGCGGTGAATCATCAGTTATCTCTGATGATTAATAAAATAAAAACCGAGTCTTATGCTCAGGAGACTGTGACTGCGCTAGTCGAGACCTACAGGAATCGCGCGTTGGACGTTTTCATCCGAGGCCTTAACGGCGATTTGGCTAGGATGTTAATCATCCAAAAGCCGAGAACTCTCCCTGAAGCATATTCGGCTTGTTTAGAAATTCAAAACCTAAATTATAGGAGCCACAGCATTCACATGCTGACTGCATCCAACACGATTACAAGTCCGATAAATCAAGGCTTCCGACAAGGCATGCCGATTTTGCCGTTTAGGAAGTTCAATAATTTCACGGCTGATAGAGAAAGACCCTTCCAGTCGAATGACCAAAGGATGAACTTCAGCAATAATAGCGTCCCTCCTCGACCTACTGCACCCAAACCCCACGAAAAGATGGATGTCTCTGTACAGTCACGTCGAGTGAACTATATGAATCGCCCACAGAGGTCGAACCAGTTCAAAAGAAGGGCAAGATCAGAAAATTATCGGCAATCCGATAATTACCCTCGGAAGCAACAAAGGTTGTTCAATATTGAATCTACAAATGATGAATCAATCGAGGCAACCCATCAATTTGATGAAGTTGCTGAAGAAGAAGTCGGCGATGAAATAAATTTTATGACGGGTGCCCATCTAGCGTACCATACATAGAGTATAGTACCCGGGATGGGGAAACCCTTAAATTCCTTGTCGACACAGGAGCAAACAAAAATTTTATTAAATCTTCCCTATCAAAAAACAGTTCCGAAATTTCTAAACCCTTCAACGTTCATTCCGCAGCGGGTAACATTAAAATAACCAACAAGTTAACTGGGCGTTTTTTCGAGAATGCCGGTAACAATACCCTTCTTACATTTTATGTCCTACCCGGCCTGTCCTCTTTTGATGGCATCATAGGCGATGACACATTAAAGGAGTTAGAGGCGGTAATTGACAGAAAAACCAATGTTCTTACCCTTAAACCAGGAATTAAAATCCCTCTAAGAGAAAAATTGTCACAAGAAATTAATATCACTCTAGATACGAATCTTCCTGAGGACATAAGGAATCGCCTTATAGTTCTAATAGAAAGATATAATTCGGTTTTCGGACCCATATCTGATAGTGAATTAATTAATACTGCAGTAAAAGCTGAAATTAAAACCAATACCGATGAACCTATATACACAAAAAGTTACCCCTATCCTTGGTGTATGCGCCAAGAAGTGGAAAAGGAAATAGAGAAATTATTAGAGGAAGGAATTATACGGCCTTCAAAAAGTCCCTATAATTCCCCGATTTGGGTGGTGCCGAAAAAACCGAAGCCAAACGGTGAACAACAGTATCGTATGGTCATCGATTATAAGAGACTGAACGCGGTCACTATTTCGGATGCCTACCCAATACCGGACATTAATTCTACTCTTGCCAGCCTTGGTGCTGCTAAATACTTCACAACTCTTGATCTGACATCGGGATTCCACCAAATCCCGATGAAAACATCTGACATTCAAAAAACTGCCTTTTCCACGATGAATGGGAAATATGAATTTCTCAGACTTCCGTTCGGCCTAAAAAATGCTCCCGCAATTTTTCAGAGAATGATTGACGACGTCCTTAAAGAATACATAGGCAAAATATGTTACGTCTACATTGACGTCGTAATTGTCTTTGGAAATAACAAGGAAGATCACTTAAACAACATTGAAACAATCTTCTCAAGGTTGCACGAAGTAAACTTAAAAGTAAATCTGGAGAAAACTAACTTCATGAAAACTGAGGTGGAATTCCTTGGTTATGTTATAACCAATGAAGGAATTAAACCCGATATGAAGAAAGTCATTGCAATAGAAAAAATTCTACCACCCACTAACCTCAAAGAACTTAAGAGCTTTCTAGGATTAACTTCCTACTATAGGAAGTTCATCCGCGATTATGCTAAAGTTGCTAAACCGCTCACTAATCTTACAAGAGGCGAAAACGCTCAAGTAAAAGCAAACGCATCTAGAAAGGTTCCCATCACACTAGATGACATGGCATTACAAGCCTTTAGCGACCTAAAATTTCTGCTAACCTCATCGGAGGTCCTCGCCTTTCCTGACTTCGAGAAAGCTTTCAACCTAACGACTGATGCCTCTGACTACGCAATAGGAGCAGTTTTATCCCAAGGGGAAACCGGGAAAGACAGGCCTATAGCATACATATCACGATCACTCAATAAATCTGAGGAGGCATATGCGACCAACGAGAAGGAAATGTTGGCCATAGTTTGGGCTCTCGACAATTTACGGTCCTATGTTTACGGTGCGAAAAAAATCCGAATCTACACAGACCATCAGCCCTTGACTTTTGCACTGGGAAATAGAAACTACAATGCAAAATTGAAACGTTGGAAAGCTCGCATTGAAGAATACAATGTTGAGCTAATCTATAAACCAGGGAAGTCGAATGTTGTAGCAGACGCCCTCTCAAGATTAAAGATGCAGGTAAACCACTTGTCAAGCTCTGTAACTGCCGAGCCTGCACAAAGTGCTAACCTGTTCAGTGACGCCTCCACGGATACTGCCCCTGAAAATGATTCACATACAGAAACTGCAAGCGAAACGGGAACCATCCATAGTGCGGAGCAGGATAATTCAGACCTTATCCCACACGTGGAAGTACCGCTAAACGTTTTTCGCAATCAGATTATTATAAATGTTGCGAAAGGACCTAATGCCTACGAGGAACCGCACCCCGGTTATTCCAGGCATTACGTCGCAGTTGAGTATTTAGACAAGGAGGCATTGACGACAATTCTCAAAGAAAAACTGCAACCAAACATAGTAAACGGTATCAAAATCCCGGAACTATGTATGGAATTGCTTCAGAATGTCTACTTAGACACTTTTAAGAATTACAAAATAAGGATTACTCAAAGAATGGTTGAGGATTTAACAAATGATGAGCATATCGCTTCTCTTATTATGAACGAACATAAGAGAGCTCATCGCAACCCAAGGGAAAACAAGGAACAACTCCTTGAGAAGTATTATTTCCCTAGGATGAACAGCCTGGTTAAACAATATACAAACACTTGTGAGGTTTGTAAGCTAAATAAATACGATAGACACCCCCTCAAGCCCGAATTTCAACCTACTCCTATTCCATCGTATCCTTGCGAGATATTACATATGGATATAGTTGAAATTCAAAACGAAAGGTTTATCAGTTGCATTGATAAGTTCTCAAAATTTGCGAAGTTGTTCCATATCAAGAACAGGTCAACACTTCACTTGAGAAACAAGATAACCAAGATCCTTCACTACTTCACGGTACCAAGAGTACTGGTAACGGACAACGAGCGTAGTTTCCTTAGTCCAATAATACTGAACTTCATCGAAGCACTTGGCATTGAGATCTATCGAACCCCAGTGCAGCGCAGTGAAGTGAATGGCCAAGTGGAACGATTCCACTCCACGATCTTGGAAATATATCGTTGCCTTAAGTCCGAGTATAAGGACTTACGAGTAAAAGAGTTACTCAACATAGCGGTGGACAGATATAACAATAGCATTCACTCGGTTACAAAAAAGAAACCATCAGACATCTTCTACAATAGATATCAGAGAATAAACTATCAAAACCTTGTTAATTTTCGAGCAAAAGTTGACAGAGATCTTAAGGGGGATATCCTGAAAAAACAAAAGGCGGCAAACTTAAACCGCAACAAGAAAAGATCAAGTCCAAAAAAATATAAGAAGGACGAGATCGTTTATAGACGAATTAAAGGCATACAGCCGAAAAATAAACCCATATTTAAAAAAGAAATTGTTGCACGAAATAATAGAGTTACGGTCACAACTTCTGATGGACGGAAAGTTCATAAGACACAATTAAAAAATATATAGATAATTTTCCATACATTCATAATTAAGAAAAGTGGAAGAGATATATATTATCGGCTTTATAAATACATTATTCAATTCAACTTATTAAAATGTTTCTCGTACCTCTAATAATAATAAAAAAAAAAAAAAAAAAAAAAAAAAAAAAGGGAATGTTCTCAATCAGGTTTTTATCACTTAATCCCATAGTATAATGAGATCCCTAGCAATACTTAATATTGTAATATAATGTACTTAATCCTAAAAAAAAAAAAGTAAAAAAAGAATCTAAAGCACTCATTATAAGATCCTACTCCTTTTTTGTAAAAATTACGATTATAATTATAGGAGTTCAATTTATTATACCTATTATACATACATACATTCATATATTAAAATCATGTAAAAAGAAAGAGCCGTTACCTTTTTATTCAGTGTTTGGTTCCACTCTTCCTTATATCACGCTAGCCTAGTAAAAGAAAAAATTCTCTTTTTTGGTAAATGTTTCACAGATCATTATTCTTAGGCGTTGCCCAAGCTTTCCAAATATTCAACTATGAAGCACCTATAGTCGCCTTGAAAGAAGGAAGAGGATGGATAGTCGATGGCACTTTTAAACTTGTGCACACCATTGACCTGACACAGTTTGAAAACCTTGCGAATGGTTTAACCAACGCCATTAACAATAATACCATCAAGGACCAAGACAGGAGGCGAATAATCCAACTTCACTTGCGACAAATCGAAGAACGCATCAAGTTATTAAAGGGTAATCAAACAAGGAAATCAAGATCCATAGACTGGATAGGTGCAGCCTGGAAGTGGATAGCTGGTAGTCCTGATGCTTCTGATTGGAACAAAATTCTCCAAAGTGAAGAAGCGATAATCGAGAACAACAACCACCAGTACAAGGTCAACGAAAAAATTTTCGGCACCGTTCAAGAGATCACCCAGAAAATAAATCTAGTAATAAATAGATATCAAAATGGAATTAAGGATACGATTTCGGGAAGATTCGAACAAGACACCCTAGATGAAATCTTGGTTGTGAAAGGCGAAATAAATGAGATAGTTCGAGCCTGCCAAATGGCGAAAAGCGGCATTATCAATACGAATCTCCTGAATGCTGAAGAAATTAATAGGATCATAAGCGAACTAGAAACCTTGCCTTACGCTAACGAAATTGAAGCAATCGAATACGGGACACCATCAATTTTTACTAATGGTTCAATGTTGCTGTACGTCATTTCTATGCCAAAGGTGGGAAGAGAGGAATATAACCTACTGATAACAAGATCATCGATAATCGAAGGAAGACAAATCGATTTGAAATTCGGAAAAATGCTAGTAAACCAAAAAAAGACGTATGGTATAGTAGGCAACTGCCTTTCCATCAACAACTCTACAATCTGTGAGGACCAAGCGATAAAGCGAGTTTCGGAGGATAGCTGTGTAGCTGGATTGTTAAAAGGAAAACCAATCTCCTGTACCTTCCAAACTAACACCGAGGAAGTTATCGAAATGATCAAGGAGGACACGATCTACATCACTAATTTTAAAGGTGAACTAACATCTAAAAACGTTTCAAAGTTACTTATCGGTACTTACGTGATCCAAATATTCAATGAGACAATCCAGTTGAAGGGCATGAATTTTTCCAGCTACATTGCAACAACGTTGCAAGCCCTCCCTTCAGCTCTGATGAATATCACGAGCCAAAACCATGAGATCGACATAGGATACGTTCATGGACTCAGCATCCAGAACATAAAAAGCCTTAGCAATTTAACCAAAGAACTTAGAATTTCTGTACTATCGGAAGCAACATTCCTCATATTCGGAGCTTTTATTGTTCTTACCATATGCCGAAAGATATACGCAAAACCCAATATTCCTGCAGTTTCATCCCCTGATCATCCACAATCAAAAGCTTAACCTTAGGGTCACCTAAGATCTACGGGACGTAGATTTTCAAAGGGGGAGGAGTTATCACCATCCAATACAGGCCGCCTTAGGCTTAACTGTATTTAACACGTACAAACATATTCCCAGATGAGTCAGCAGTTTATTGGCTCAAACGTATGTACTTATGTTACAAACGCAAAGACCGGATACTTGATCCCATTCGATGCACGCGCTTGGATATGATTTGCTGACCCTACAAATCATGCTACAACTTGCTATCCATTCCCACAATTTCTGGATATCACATAACAGTGCATTGAGGTAAATGCACGGGAACTTTGAAGGTCGCAGACGCAGCATATCATCGTGGGACAGCTTCGAGTTAGGAAATTAGTTTGGGAGTAGGGAGTCTTACTTTGGACACGAATAAGCTCAGTCAGAATCTATCTTAAATACAGTTTTAAGTGCGGTAGAATAAATTTCAAATTTTGTTTTAAAGTAATTAATAGTAAGTCGAACTGTTGGGCCAGCCTTCGGGCTGGCGTTCGCGTTTTTTTTGGAGTCCTCCTCCAGGACTTTATAACTACAACAACAACAACAACAACAACAACAACAACAACAACAACAACAACAACAACAACAACAACAACAACAACAACAACAACAACAACAACAACAACAACAACAACAACAACAACAACAACAACAACAACAAAGTTATCACCATCCAATACAGGCCGCCTTAGGCTTAACTGTATTTAACACGTACAAACATATTCCCAGATGAGTCAGCAGTTTATTGGCTCAAACGTATGTACTTATGTTACAAACGCAAAGACCGGATACTTGATCCCATTCGATGCACGCGCTTGGATATGATTTGCTGACCCTACAAATCATGCTACAACTTGCTATCCATTCCCACGATTTCTGGATATCACATAACAGTGCATTGAGGTAAATGCACGGGAACTTTGAAGGTCACAGACGCAGCATATCATCGTGGGACAGCTTCGAGTTAGGAAATTAGTTTGGGAGAAGTCAGTCTTACTTTGGAAGGAAATTAGTTTGGGAGAAGGCAGTCTTACTTTGGACACGAATAAGCTCGGTCAGAATCTATCTTATATACAGTTTTAAGTGCGGTAGAATAAATTTCAAATATTGTATTAAACTAATTAATAGTAAGTCGAACTGTTGGGCCAGCCTTCGGGCTGGCGTTCGCGTTTTTTTTGGAGTCCCCCTCCAGGACTTTATAACTGGCGCCCGAGCAGGGACAGGCTAAAAATCATGTCCTTTTTCGTCCTTCGATAAAAGTGGAATACAAATATCAATGAGATAGAACGCTCTATTGAGTGTAGATCGCTGTTACCATGGGAACACAGCAATCATTCTGATCTCTTGAAATTCTAAGATTGTGAATCGCTGTTCACATAAGAACACAGCATCAAATCTGAATTTCAAAATTAATTTAAAGTTATAAATGAGACAGAACGCTCTGTTGAGTGTAGATCGTTGTTACCATGGGAACACAACAATCATTCTGATCTCTTAAAATTATAAAATTTTAAACAACCACTATTCCACTATACCCATGGGAACATAGTTGGAGATCGAAATAGGACTGAAGGACATGAAAGTGAAGTCAATCGTGCCCTTAGTAGGTCGCGTACCGGAAAGGACCAACACGATCCTTCCTAAGCCTGTTCCTATCTTAACCGATGTTTTTTTTAATCTTTTTTTTAGAAATTACCGGAAAAATTCGATTCGCTACTTTAATATGAAAACAGCCTTGATGTGAGTGCATACAAAATATAAAAAGAATTCTAATTAAAAAAGTGGAAAATTTCTTTTTGGATATTGTTTAAAATAATAACGTCACTAAGCGTATCAAAAAATTGTGTTAAAGTTATACCAGGAGCCACAGTGCAAAACCTGAGGAATCAAATATTTTTACAAGTGTAATATTAAAAAAAAAAAAATACCAGGAGCCACCGTGCAAACCTGAGGAATCAAATATTTTTACAAGTGTAATATTAAAAAAAAATACCAGGAGCCACCGTGCAAACCTGAGGAATCAAATATTTTTACAAGTGTAATATTAAAAAAAAAAAATAATACCAGGAGCCACAGTGCAAAACCTGAGGAATCAAATATTTTTACAAGTGTAATATTAAAAAAAAAAAAAAAAATACCAGGAGCCACAGTGCAAAACCTGAAGAATCAAATATTTTTACAAGTGTAATATTTAAAAAAATACCAGGAGCCACAGTGCAAAACCTGAGGAATCAAATATTTGTACAAGTGTAATATTTAAAAAAAAAAAATATATATATATAAATACCAGGAGCCACAGTGCAAAACCTGAAGAATCTTTTATCAAAACCAAGTGCTCTATTTTAAAAATATTACGAAAATCTAGTGCAATTCCAAATAATTAAGTTCGTACACAGCATTGGTGCCAAAAGCTTATCTGTATATAGTCTAAAATAATCCTACAAGGAAAAATTGTAAATTGGGCGAGAAACAAGCTAAGTATTATTTTTTGATCTCTCTGTTGGTTTCTGTCATTCCAAAATTATTTTGTCCTTCCATTTTTCCTTTTTTATTGTTTTAAATTTTTATTAATAACTAAAAATGGACGCTCTGCAACAGTCGATCACGGCTTTGACAGGAGCAGTTAATCAAATTCTTGAACAGCTGAAAGCGTTGGAGACACGCATTGCAACTGTTGAAAGGCGTCCTCAGGTGGCTGCAGTGATAGCGCCGCCGCCTGAGGAACCACAAACAATTTTTACGCCTTCGAGCCCTAAAGATGAAACTGAGCTCAAGGCCATTAGTAAACTCCCTGACTGTGTAAAGGAGTTAAGAATCTTTGAAGGAAACCCGACGCAGTACATTTCATGGGTTCACGTCGTGGAGGGTATACTCAAAGATTATGAAATAGTTAAGACCAAACCTATTTATCGCGCAATCCTTCAACATATAAGGCAGAAAGTCAGAGGAAGCGCGGACGCCGCACTTATCTCTTACAATATATTTGATGATGATTGGCCAGCCATAAAGCAATGTCTCTCTTTGCACTATGCTGACAAAAGAGATATGCGAACCCTTGAGCATCAGCTTACACAACTGTCGCAGAGGAATTCAAAGTTAGATGAATTTTATGCGGCGGTGAATCATCAGTTATCTCTGATGATTAATAAAATAAAAACCGAGTATAATGCTCAGGAGACTGTGACTGCGCTAGTCGAGACCTACAGGAATCGCGCGTTGGACGTTTTCATCCAAGGCCTTAACGGCGATTTGGCTAGGATGTTAATCATCCAAAAGCCGAGAACTCTCCCTGAAGCATATTCGGCTTGTTTAGAAATTCAAAACCTAAATTATAGGAGCCACAGCATTCACATGCCGGCTGCATCCAACACGATTACAAGTCCGATAAATCAAGGCTTCCGACAAGGCATGCCGATTTTGCCGTTTAGGAAGTTCAATAATTTCACGGCTGATAGAGAAAGACCCTTCCAGTCGAATGACCAAAGGATGAACTTCAGCAATAATAGCGTCCCTCCTCGACCAACTGCACCCAAACCCCACGAAAAGATGGATGTCTCTGTACAGTCGCGTCGAGTGAACTATATGAATCGCCCACAGAGGTCGAACCAGTTCAAAAGAAGGGCAAGATCAGAAAATTATCGGCAATCCGATAATTACCCTCGGAAGCAACAAAGGTTGTTCAATATTGAATCTACAAATGATGAATCAATCGAGGCAACCCATCAATTTGATGAAGTTGCTGACGAAGAAGTCGGCGATGAAATAAATTTTATGACGGGTGCCCATCTAGCGTACCATACATAGAGTATAGTACCCGGGATGGGGAAATCCTTAAATTCCTTGTCGACACAGGAGCAAACAAAAATTTTATTAAATCTTCCCTATCAAAAAACAGCTCCGAAATTTCTAAACCCTTCAACGTTCATTCCGCAGCGCGTAACATTAAAATAACCAACAAGTTAACTGGGTGTTTTTTCGAGAATGCCGGTAACAATACCCTTCTTACATTTTATGTCCTACCCGGCCTGTCCTCTTTTGATGGCATCATAGGCGATGACACATTAAAGGAGTTAGAGGCGGTAATTGACAGAAAAACCAATGTTCTTACCCTTAAACCAGGAATTGAAATCCCTCTGAGAGAAAAATTGTCACAAGAAATTAATATCACTCTAGATACGAATCTTCCTGAGGACATAAGGAATCGCCTTATAGTTCTAATAGAAAGATATAATTCGGTTTTCGGACCCATATCTGATAGTGAATTAATTAATACTGCAGTAAAAGCTGAAATTAAAACCAATACCGATGAACCTATATATACAAAAAGTTACCCCTATCCTTGGTATATGCGCCAAGAAGTGGAAAAGGAAATACAGAAATTATTAGAGGAAGGAATTATACGGCCTTCAAAAAGTCCCTATAATTCCCCGATTTGGGTGGTGCCGAAAAAACCGAAGCCAAACGGTGAACAACAGTATCGTATGGTCATCGATTATAAGAGACTGAACGCGGTCACTATTTCGGATGCCTACCCAATACCGGACATTAATTCTACCCTTGCCAGCCTTGGTGCTGCTAAGTACTTCACAACTCTTGATCTGACATCGGGATTCCACCAAATCCCGATGAAAACATCTGACATTCAAAAAACAGCCTTTTCTACGATGAATGGGAAATATGAATTTCTCAGACTTCCGTTCGGCCTAAAAAATGCTCCCGCAATTTTTCAGAGAATGATTGACGACGTCCTTAAAGAATACATAGGCAAAATATGTTACGTCTACATTGACGACGTAATTGTCTTTGGAAATAACAAGGAAGATCACTTAAACAACATTGAAACAATCTTCTCAAGGTTGCACGAAGTAAACTTAAAAGTAAATCTGGAGAAAACTAACTTCATGAAAACTGAGGTGGAATTCCTTGGTTATGTTATAACCAATGAAGGAATTAAACCCGATATGAAGAAAGTCATTGCAATAGAAAAAATTCTACCACCCACTAACCTCAAAGAACTTAAGAGCTTCCTAGGATTAACTTCCTACTATAGGAAGTTCATACGCGATTATGCTAAAGTAGCTAAACCGCTCACTAACCTTACAAGAGGCGAAAACGCTCAAGTAAAAGCAAACGCATCTAGAAAGGTTCCCATCAAACTAGATGACATGGCATTACAAGCCTTTAGCGACCTAAAATTTCTGTTAACCTCATCGGAGGTCCTTGCCTTTCCTGACTTCGAGAAAGCTTTCAACCTAACGACTGATGCCTCTGACTACGCAATAGGAGCAGTTTTATCCCAAGGGGAAACCGGGAAAGACAGGCCTATAGCATACATATCACGATCACTCAATAAATCTGAGGAGGCATATGCGACCAACGAGAAGGAAATGTTGGCCATAGTTTGGGCTCTCGACAATTTACGGTCCTATGTTTACGGTGCGAAAAAAATCCGAATCTACACAGACCATCAGCCCTTGACTTTTGCACTGGGAAATAGAAACTACAATGCAAAATTGAAACGTTGGAAAGCTCGCATTGAAGAATACAATGTTGAGCTAATCTATAAACCAGGGAAGTCGAATGTTGTAGCAGACGCCCTCTCAAGATTAAAGATGCAGGTAAACCACTTGTCAAGCTCTGTAACTGCCGAGCCTGCACAAAGTGCTAACCTGTTCAGTGACGCCTCCACGGATACTGCCCCTGAAAATGATTCACATACAGAAACTGCAAGCGAAACGGGAACCATCCATAGTGCGGAGCAGGATAATTCAGACCTTATCCCACACGTGGAAGTACCGCTAAACGTTTTTCGCAATCAGATTATTATAAATGTTGCGAAAGGACCTAATGCCTACGAGGAACCGCACCCCGGTTATTCCAGGCATTACGTCGCAGTTAAGTATTTAGACAAGGAGGCATTGACGACAATTCTCAAAGAAAAACTGCAACCAAACATAGTAAACGGTATCAAAATCCCGGAACTATGTATGGAATTGCTTCAGAATGTCTACTTAGACACTTTTAAGAATTACAAAATAAGGATTACTCAAAGAATGGTTGAGGATTTAACAAATGATGAGCATATCGCTTCTCTTATTATGAACGAACATAAGAGAGCTCATCGCAACCCAAGGGAAAACAAGGAACAACTCCTTGAGAAGTATTATTTCCCTAGGATGAACAGCCTGGTTAAACAATATACAGCACTTGTGAGGTTTGTAAGCTAAATAAATACGATAGACACCCCCTCAAGCCCGAATTTCAACCTACTCCTATTCCATCGTATCCTTGCGAGATATTACATATGGATATAGTTGAAATTCAAAACGAAAGGTTTATCAGTTGCATTGATAAGTTCTCAAAATTTGCGAAGTTGTTCCATATCAAGAACAGGTCAACACTTCACTTGAGAAACAAGATAACCAAGATCCTTCACTACTTCACGGTACCAAGAGTACTGGTAACGGACAACGAGCGTAGTTTCCTAAGTCCAATAATACTGAACTTCATCGAAGCACTTGGCATTGAGATCTATCGAACCCCAGTGCAGCGCAGTGAAGTGAATGGCCAAGTGGAACGATTCCACTCCACGATCTTGGAAATATATCGTTGCCTTAAGTCCGAGTATAAGGACTTACGAGTAAAAGAATTACTCAACATAGCGGTGGACAGATACAACAATAGCATTCACTCGGTTATAAAAAAGAAACCATCAGACATCTTCTACAATAGATATCAGAGAATAAACTATCAAAACCTTGTTAATTTTCGAGCAAAAGTTGACAGAGACCTTAAGGGGGAAATCCTGAAAAAACAAAAGGCGGCAAACTTAAACCGCAACAAGAAAAGATCAAGTCCAAAAAAATATAAGAAGGACGAGATCGTTTATAGACGAATAAAAGGCATACAGCCGAAAAATAAACCCATTTTTAAAAAAGAAATTGTTGCACGAAATAATAGAGTTACGGTCACAACTTCTGATGGACGGAAAGTTCATAAGACACAATTAAAAAATATATAGATAATTTTGCATACATTCATAATTAAGAAAAGTGGAAGAGATATATATTATCGGCTTTATAAACACATTATTCAATTCAACTTATTAAAATGTTTCTCGTACCTCTAATAATAATAATAATAAAAAAAAAAAAAAAAAAAAAGGGAATGTTCTCAATCAGGTTTTTATCACTTAATCCCATAGTATAATGAGATCCCTAGCAATACTTAATATTGTAATATAATGTACTTAATCCTAAAAAAAAAAAAAGTAAAAAAAGAATCTAAAGCACTCTTTATAAGATCCTACTCCTTTTTTATTTGTAAAAATTACGATTATAATTATAGGAGTTCAATTTATTATACCTTTTATACATACATACATTCAAATATTAAAATCATGTAAAAAGAAAGAGCCGTTACCTTTTTATTCAGTGTTTGGTTCCACTCTTCCTTATATCACGCTAGCCTAGTAAAAGAAAAAATTCTCTTTTTTGGTAAATGTTTCACAGATCATTATTCTTAGGCGTTGCCCAAGCTTTCCAAATATTCAACTATGAAGCACCTATAGTCGCCTTGAAAGAAGGAAGAGGATGGATAGTCGATGGCACTTTTAAACTTGTGCACACCATTGACCTGACACAGTTTGAAAACCTTGCGAATGGTTTAACCAACGCCATTAACAATAATACCATCAAGGACCAAGACAGGAGGCGAATAATCCAACTTCACTTGCGACAAATCGAAGAACGCATCAAGTTATTAAAGGGTAATCAAACAAGGAAATCAAGATCCATAGACTGGATAGGTGCAGCCTGGAAGTGGATAGCTGGTAGTCCTGATGCTTCTGATTGGAACAAAATTCTCCAAAGTGAAGAAGCGATAATCGAGAACAACAACCACCAGTACAAGGTCAACGAAAAAATTTTCGGCACCGTTCAAGAGATCACCCAGAAAATAAATCTGGTTATCAATAGATATCAAAATGGAATTAAGGATACGATTTCGGGAAGATTCGAACAAGACACCCTAGATGAAATCTTGGTTGTGAAAGGCGAAATAAATGAGATAGTTCGAGCCTGCCAAATGGCGAAAAGCGGCATTATCAATACGAATCTCCTGAATGCTGAAGAAATTAATAGGATCATAAGCGAACTAGAAACCTTGCCTTACGCTAACGAAATTGAAGCAATCGAATACGGGACACCATCAATTTTTACTAATGGTTCAATGTTGCTGTACGTCATTTCTATGCCAAAGGTGGGAAGAGAGGAATATAACCTACTGATAACAAGATCATCGATAATCGAAGGAAGACAAATCGATTTGAAATTCGGAAAAATGCTAGTAAACCAAAAAAAGACGTATGGTATAGTAGGCAACTGCCTTTCCATCAACAACTCTACAATCTGTGAGGACCAAGCGATAAAGCGAGTTTCGGAGGATAGCTGTGTAGCTGGATTGTTAAAAGGAAAACCAATCTCCTGTACCTTCCAAACTAACACCGAGGAAGTTATCGAAATGATCAAGGAGGACACGATCTACATCACTAATTTTAAAGGTGAACTAACATCTAAAAACGTTTCAAAGTTACTTATCGGTACTTACGTGATCCAAATATTCAATGAGACAATCCAGTTGAAGGGCATGAATTTTTCCAGCTACATTGCAACAACGTTGCAAGCCCTCCCTTCAGCTCTGATGAATATCACGAGCCAAAACCATGAGATCGACATAGGATACGTCCATGGACTCAGCATCCAGAACATAGAAAGCCTTAGCAATTTAACCAAAGAACTTAGAATTTCTGTACTAACGGAAGCAACATTCCTCATATTCGGAGCTTTTATTGTTCTTACCATATGCCGAAAGATATACGCAAAACCCAATATTCCTGCAGTTTCATCCCCTAATCATCCACAATCAAAAGCTTAACCTTAGGGTCACCTAAGATCTACGGGACGTAGATTTTCAAAGGGGGAGGAGTTATCACCATCCAATACAGGCCGCCTTAGGCTTAACTGTATTTAACACGTACAAACATATTCCCAGATGAGTCAGCAGTTTATTGGCTCAAACGTATGTACTTATGTTACAAACGCAAAGACCGGATACTTGATCCCATTCGATGCACGCGCTTGGATATGATTTGCTGACCCTACAAATCATGCTACAACTTGCTATCCATTCCCACGATTTCTGGATATCACATAACAGTGCATTGAGGTAAATGCACGGGAACTTTGAAGGTCGCAGACGCAGCATATCATCGTGGGACAGCTTCGAGTTAGGAAATTAGTTTGGGAGAAGGCAGTCTTACTTTGGACACGAATAAGCTCAGTCAGAATCTATCTTAAATACAGTTTTAAGTGCGGTAGTAATTAATAGTAAGTCGAACTGTTGGGCCAGCCTTCGGGCTGGCGTTCGCGTTTTTTTTGGAGTCCTCCTCCAGGACTTTATAACTGGCGCCCGAGCAGGGACCGGCTAAAAATCATGTCCTTTTTCGTCCTTCGATAAAAGTGGAATACAAATATCAATGAGACAGAACGCTCTATTGAGTGTAGATCGCTGTTACCATGGGAACACAGCAATCATTCTGATCTCTTGAAATTCTAAGATTGTGAATCGCTGTTCACATAAGAACACAGCATCAAATCTGAATTTCAAAATTAATTTAAAGTTATAAATGAGACAGAACGCTCTATTGAGTGTAGATCGTTGTTACCATGGGAACACAACAATCATTCTGATCTCTTAAAATTATAAAATTTTAAACAACCACTATTCCACTATACCCATGGGAACATAGTTGGAGATCGAAATAGGACTGAAGGACATGAAAGTGAAGTCAATCGTGCCCTTAAAATTACCGGAAAAATTCGATTCGCTACTTTAATATGAAAACAGCCTTGATATCATTATTCTTAGGCGTTGCCCAAGCTTTCCAAATATTCAACTATGAAGCACCTATAGTCGCCTTGAAAGAAGGAAGAGGATGGATAGTCGATGGCACTTTTAAACTTGTGCACACCATTGACCTGACACAGTTCGAAAACCTTGCGAATGGTTTAACCAACGCCATTAACAATAATACC